>JANITX010040053.1:0-32502 GCA_027564395.1 Erythroxylum ulei | reverse complement strand
CTTCAATCCCAAGATCCGTCAAATTTTGAATAGGATGAAAGAAGAGAAAGCAGCTGAACTCCAGGCGAGGGGTTCTCGACTTGGGAGGGCATGATGACATACACAATTTTCATTCGGAGGAGTGTATCTTTCATTCATAGAAGAAGCTGGGGGTGACTCAACTTGCCAATTTCCACTGCATTTGATGCAGGATGCCAATAGAGCCCTTTGGAGATTTGCCTTGCTAAAAAAGGAGAATTCTACCAAAACCCCAGAAAGTTTGTTTACCATCTTTGTCAGTATTTTGATTGCTTCAGCCATAGAGAGCATGTTGGGCTTTAATTATGGAATCTCACTTATATGAACAACATTATTTCATGTTGATGATTACGGTAATTTTGAATTCTCGCCAGCTGGAGGCCTAGTTGAAAGCAATGTTACCTTCTCAATATTTTCAATAATTTGGGATACACAGCCTTCATTCCCTACAATAGTAGGGACTTCTTCCACTGGGATGAAAGCACAATGATTTCCTCTCCCTTCCTTGTATGTTGCATGGTGTCCCAGCGGACATGCCAAATTATTGGTTGCTTTTTATGATCAATATGGAATTAAAATTTGTCAGGGAGGAATTTTCCTAGAATTTATACCAGATTTCTGATTAACGATATCAGCAGGCTTCAGAAAACTTAGAAAATAAAATTCTAAGCTACAAAGATGCTAAAAAGTATTGAAATAAGATTTGAACTAAAGAGATTATTTGATTTAGGAAAAATAAAAGTACAAACTATAAAGAAAATTTGAGATAATGATAGGGATGAGTATATAATGGAAAGGAAACTTGAAATGACAATAAAGTATTTTTGTTGTAGTTTGATTGTTTGTATGTATGTTTGTGTCTTTTGTGTTATAATGTTGATGAATTTATAAAATCTTCTCAACTTCAATTGCCTCAAGCAGTTTTCATGTAACTACTCAACTTCTAACCCACTTCCCATTATGACCACATTCTAATTAAATTCTTACCACACATTATTCTCCTAACTTTAACAGCCTCAAGTATTTTTCCTGTAACTGCTTAACTTCCAACTCACTTCCTATTTTGTCCACGTCCTGACTAACTTCCTTCATACACTATTGTTTTAAAGCGCATGTCAACTATGTATCAACTGTCTGAAAATTTTGAATCCTAGACTTCTCAACTGATTCCCATGTCTATTAATTCCTTAGCCAAATGACTTTTAGAACTTCTAGGATTTGGATCTTTTCAATTTTGGGCCTAATGGATTGAATTCTTTTTAGGCTATCAACAAAGATAAATTATATATTTTTAAAAGATCCCTTGTTCAGAATGAGCTAATTCAATCACTAGAAAAAACTTAACACTACCTAACTCCTTAATTTCAAACTCTAGAATTAAACATTCCTTCAAAGATGGTCTCTCCTTCTTAACTAACAATGTTGTAACACCCTTAAATTTAAAGGCTTAATAAATAGTGTATGATCACCTTGGCTTTGTTTATATCTCATAACTATCATTACCTTAGCAAATCTTCCAAACCATACCTTGGTGATTTCTTTAAACCATAAAGAATCTTTTTAACTTGGAAACTTTATTACTTGCCATATTGTCTATGAATTTAGGAGGAATATCTATGTATATTTCTTCTTCTAAGTCCTATAGAGAAATGTGTTTTTTTAATATCAAATTGATGTAATTCCAAATCAAAGTTAGTTGTTAAGGATAAAATCACTCTAATTGTGTTCATCTTTGCAATAGGGGTAAAGTGTTAGATGAAATCCACTTTATATGTTTGAGTTGCCACTGGTCTGGCCTTATACCTCTCCAAATATCCATCAACTTTATACTCCAAAGCGAATACCCATTTATATCCCACTATTTTTTCCCTTAAACAATTATACTATCTCTTAGGTTTTATTTTCTCCTACTGCATCCATCTTAACTTGTATGGCTTTCCTCCACTTGTCTTTAGATAATGTCTCAGATAAAGCGTAAGGTATGGTAATAATATTTAGGTTGATAAGGAAGATTTTGTAGGAAAGTGGAATGGAAGGATAAAGTATGGGATAAAGGTTATGAATGTCGCTTAGTACATTCTTGAGTTCCTTTTATTAAAGCGATAGGTAATGTCTCACTATCATGATGTTGGGTCTATGTTTTACTAGAAAGTTCATATTAGATAAGTTTAAATATCTCACTGACCTTATTTATTTGTGAATGATTTGGCGCAGATTGTTGGACTGTCTTTGGATTAGGACCAACATTTATCCTTCTTAAGAACACCATCTCAAATCACCTTTTAGCAATAGTAGTATCTATATCAAATTTATCATTTATCATATACTCAATTAAGATTAGGTTCCTTATTTTACTCAAATGATTCTGCCATAAAACTGAATGATTGTAGAGATAAAGATGGTAAAAGGGAGATGTCAAACAAAATTTCTAGGTTGTTTCCTTTTTTCTTGTCTTCCCTAGATATAGAAAACTATTGAAGATAAGGATGGGAATGATAGAGTACATCTTTGACAAATGTTATATCAGCATATACACAAGTTTTCTAAGAAGGTGGATGATAACATTTATAACCCTCTTGACTAGGTATCCTAAGAAGACATATTTGACTGCTCTAAGCTCCAATTTTCTTCTTTGAGGACCATAAACATGAAAACTTTTAGTACAATAAAAAAAATCTTAGGCATAAGATTATTAGGTCTGATTTCTGGATAAAAATGAGAATTTTGAAACATTAGACACGGGATGGCATCTTATTGATCATAACTTCTCCCTAATATTGTTTTGATACATTTCCTTTCGGCCTGAAGAGAATAGATACAAGATGAATCATAAGAAATGAATATAATCTCCTACTCCCCCAAGAAAAGAGAATTACACAACCTTTGAAGCACCAAGAAATTAACTTTTCTAAAACGGTATACAGCTAATATACAACTTTGATACCCTTTTTCACAGAAAGTGTCTACTGAACAGCGATCGTCATCAGCTTCTCCTTCCCAAACTCCACCTGGTGGACTTGCAGCAACTTGAAAAGCCAAGGTTGCAATAACTGTTGCTTTTTCCCGCCACCCAACCTTTGGGTAGCGTCATAAGCTATTCGTAGATACAGTTTCACTCTCTCTCTTCAATTGGCATGTTTAGCAAACAAAAAATAGCATTTCTGAATAGGTCGTCAGATTGGAAACTAATAAATTATATACACTTCGTCTATAACATGTTGCCATGCAATCTGCCACTTCAGGGATTCAAAGCAGCTATTCTATCTACGCAAACAATCAGTCTCAATTATTTGAAACCAATTGCTGTCGGTCTCAGTTCTCTGTCTACCTTAAATCATCATCTCCTTGGACCTCAAGATGCAGGTGCAGGTAAGCATTTTGTTCATGAAAGAAAGCGAAGGTCTTCAATAAGAACCAATTAATCCTTTGAGTGCTGCATTAATTCAAACCACTGCTACCATAGAGAAAATGTGCCAAATTAGATAGCTCATGATGCATTATGGTCCAATATAGTAATTTCAACAAGTAGGAAACTTTCGTTACCTGTCTCAAAAGATCGGCAAGGGTCCTTGGAAGTGATTCAATATTCCTCAAGACTAGATAAAACGGGAAGGGAAAAGAATCAAGGTATTTTGTGAATTTAAGTACCCTTTTTTCACCTTCACCCACAAAAGATGCCTCCTGAAAACCATGCAAACATGTAAGCAGAAAAGAGATATTGGAAGACCATTTAGTTGAAAATGTATGGATATTGAACTCCAAGAATCGGACAAGTTTACTTCAAATTATAGAACTTCATCAAATTTTACAAACCAATGATAATTCACAAACGAGTCGGAAAGCAAATTGAAAATGTAACAGATACATATCATCTTCAAGTTTTAATTATTATCTCTAATGAAATGACCAACATGTCCATTAGTGATTTTAGGACAAATGTGAAAAGAAAAAAAATTAAGACTACTACATGGAAAGTTACTTTGAACTTCAGGACTAGTAATACCCTTGTCCATCAAGGAATAAACAATAAGAAATACCATGTGGTTCATAATTGATTCGTCGGGGCTATCAAGTAGTAGAAAGGCAACCATGCGCTTCTGACTTAAGAAATCCCTGACACACCGCTTCAACTTCTCCTACATAAGAGTAATCAAGTTTTGAATAGAAAATAAGGAATTCACATCTGCACACTCAATTACCAAAGAGAGAGGACAGTCCTTGATTCCACGATTTTTATCTTAATTATCACACATGGTTAAAGATAATTACCTTTTCGTGAAACCGACCATCTGCAATAATCAAGACAAGCTGTTGTAGTGGATTCTGCCCAGAAGGAAGCCGTGCTCTAGAAACGGCAGCATCCAGCATTTTGTTCAGATATTTCAAGAGATCAACCACAGGTTCATCTACAATTGTGTTATCTTGCCTGAAAGTCAAATTGGAGATGATCTGCATCCCACAAAGGAAACCCCAACAGTGAACGTGAGATGATATGAAACAATGAAAAGTTATGCTCGTAAACAAATAAAGAAAAAGACA
This sequence comes from Erythroxylum ulei, assembly GCA_027564395.1. Classification (NCBI taxonomy): domain Eukaryota; kingdom Viridiplantae; phylum Streptophyta; class Magnoliopsida; order Malpighiales; family Erythroxylaceae; genus Erythroxylum; species Erythroxylum ulei. The sequence goes on along the minus strand of JANITX010040053.1, from coordinate 27,945 downwards.
ATTTCATCTTCACACAAAAATCAAAATATAAATGACAGAACACCAACCTTGACCCCAGCCTCTCCTGTAAAAGGTTGATCAAAATCATGCAGCAACTTTGTGTTTCCTTTCTTCCCAAAACTTGCAACAGCCAAGTTCCCCATTTCCAGCTGAGACATTGCACGACAAACGGTGATCAAGGCTTCAACCGCAACATCTCCGCAGCGACTCTCAGACATACTACGAGAATCATCAATAGCAATGATAACTTGATAATCACGTTTGTTAGGTCGGGTCCGTCTCAGCCATATTTTATCTTTCCGGTAGTGGCTAGCTATATAGGGAATTACCTATGCATATACAGACAGAAAAAAATCAGAAGAAAGAACAAAACGAGAGCAAATCTAACACCAACAGAATTGATAAAACATGTCAAATGTGATTCACCTTCTTCATGTTGATTCGCTTGCCAGTCTTATAATCCCCTTGAAGCTTGCTGGCCAAAGTGGGTTCCATAACAAGACGCAATTGTTCAGCCAACTCCTGGGACAATCTTGCTGTCCGCAGCTCATACCTTTTCCAAAGAATATAAGAGTCACTTCTTGTATCAAAGGAAACTTCTTCATCTTGGGCTTTTTCCTTTTCGTCATTAACAGAGAGTTTGCTGAATTGATGTATATCTTCACCCAAATATGATTTACTAACAGAAACAAAGCTCTCACACAGACTGCCTGGGTTTGGATCACAATCATCAGGCTCATCAACTTCAGGAGATCTTGCTTCAGTTGACATCTCAAAATTTGAGAATTGTAGTTGTTTCTCCGAATTATTTTTCATGGTTGCTGTACAATGTTTTAGTTGCCAATCTTCAGAATTTTGTTTCTCAATCTCCATAGTGGCAATATCATCTCTTTGATCTTCTGCATGGATATCCTCATCTGGATTCTTGTCATTGACATTGGCATCAATCTGCTCAGAAGAAGCAGTTCCCAAAGCCTGAGCTGTTCCTTTCTCAAACTCTGGAACATATCCGTACTCATCAGCATTCTTGTCCTCTTCCTCACTTCCCAACTCTTTATTACCTTCTGGAAGATCAACAGATACTTTAACTCTCTCTTTCCACTCTTCAAATGCATTCCCGACGTTCCTATAAGGGTTCACTTGAGATTCTTTACGAGATCGAAACTCTTCTGGAGAAATCTGTTCCTTCTGTTGATCAGTGAAACTTCCACTGTTTGATTGATTTGTCAGCATTATGTCCGTTTCAGACATATTATCCGAAGGTAAGCTTCTCTGGAGAACAAGGTTATTATAAGCTTCATAAGCATTAGACATGTTTGTGTCAGGGGCAATCTTTTCTGAATTAGATGCCTGGGACTGGCCATATGCTTGAGTTGCAGAATCTCCCTTATGTTCATGACCATTCATCAAGTCTGAAATTCCTGATCCAAATGCATCTTCTCTTGTAGCTGTTGCATCCATTCCAGAATTTTCCTCCCCCTCCTTGCCTGCATCATTTGTTTCTGAAGTTCCATCCAGTCTTTCAGTATCTGCCGCATCCATAGAATCAAAATTATCTGTATTATCTTCATCAGGATTCACATTCACAGTGGATTCATCATCCACTTCGGGACTTAGGTCTTCCTGGGAATCTAATCCCTCTTTTTCATTCATGTCTCCATCCACATCCATGTCCTCATCAGAACCTAGACTCAACTCATCAGTCTTTACTCCAGTTGGATCAGCAGAAGCTTCCTCTTTATCCAGGTTCATGCCATCTACACTCTCTTTTCCATCACCAGCATCATCCTGATCTCCAAACTCATCAGTTGGTTTGTCAGGTTCATCTGAATCAAGCTTCTCAGGTTCATCACAATCGGTAGCAGCAGAATCCTCCTTAGCCCTAACCTCTCTATTGCTTGCATCTCTATCATGCACTGATGTCCCAGCTTCATACTTCTCACCTGTATTATCAGGATTCTCATCTTGCTCCTTATCCCAAGGTTTCTCCTTAACAACTTCACTGTCAGCTCCAGTTTCACCCATTGCAGATTCCAGTTGCTCATCCTTACTATCCGTTCCATTGTCTTCGTCATTCTCCTCTGCCGAGTCCTCACTAACACTAAATGCATCAGCATCAAAATCCTGTTCCATCTCAATTCCTTTGTCATTCTTACTAGGCAATTTATCCAAGTCATTTTGTTCTTCCCCTGGCTGAAGAAATAATTAGAAATATCATTCAATGATAACTTGTTCTATGAAAAGAAAGTAACACAATAACAACAAATCTACATCAGCTCTGTTCTTAGACGGCATACCTTCTCAGAAGTCCCAATCAGTTGATCCTCATCAGTTATCTGATCACTTACATCATTAAGTCCAGAACCCTCCCCCATACCAATTCCTGTTGCTTCTTGAGATGCATCATGGCTGACATCATCTGCCTGACTTTCAGAAGGAATACCAAACCCATTGGAGAACAAAGAAGAAAGAACACTGGCTAGCACATGAGTCATTACAGATGCCTACATACACATATTAACCACATAAATAGATGATTTCTGGAACTTGCAGCTATGAAACATAGGTTAAATGGAGAGTTAATGAACATGTTGAATGATGTCCAACTTACTGTTTTATGCATTTCTAAAAGACGTTGAAGTAAACCTTCACCAAGAAGCATTATCAGGTCTATAGCAGAATGAAGATATTCAAAACAAGTTCCAACACTGAAGGAGGCATGCGAAGTATCAGCACTTGACTGGTTTACCATTTTGTCCTGAGCAAACACATCAAAATACAAGAAGAAACACCCAAGACCATGCTCAAACAGACATATAGACATCTGAAACAAAGGACACATAAGGAAAATGTTGAATGAACTTACGGCAAGAGAAATCGTTTCAAGTATACTTTTGCATAATTCTTCTATGTTGACATTTTCCCTAGATGATTTGAATAGATACTCCCATGAGGTGAATTTCGTTGATGAGCCAACTGGAAGAGTACATTCATTACTCATTGATCTTAGTGCAGCCTTGATAAGTTCAAATGTCTTCTTGATGGCTTTGCTAAAACCTTCTTCAAGGTCAGAAAAATTGTTGTCTCCATAGTGTGATACTTCACAAGATTTCCTTAACTTGTTTTGTGCCTCAGTCATTGAAGAGAATTGTTGAGCTAACAACTTTGCCTGCAGAAAAAGTCAAGTATAAGAGTTTTTTTGCCTGATTGAAACAAAATACAGAACAAATTCCATTTGGTTATTTCGGGTTAACAAAAGTGGGGATTGGCACGCTATGTTCAGCAATAAAAGTCAGAAAGAAGGGTAATGTAGTTCTCTTGGGTTTACATAGTTCAACTGCATTTATTCCTTAAGGGATAGATGGGAAAGAAAAAAAAAGATGCTGGTCCAATCCCTAGAGCAAGTTATGTGGTAATTCATATCAATTGTTCCAAGTTTCTGCTATGCGGGAGAAGAAGATCATTGACAAATGATTTAGTATAAGTGCACTGGGGTATCTCTCCTGACTGGAACATAGATTTTTCAGTCAAATAGATCAGAAGTTGATCTTGTGATCCTACTTTTCTGTATTATAATCCATTTGTGAGAAATAACTCATTGCTGTCAATTGTAAGCATTGGATGCAAAGTTAAAAATACCTTCACGAATGCATCACCAAAATGACCAAGCAGAACCTCTATGACTAAGCTTCTATCAGAATCTTGCTTTCTGAAATCAAGGAGCTGCTCCTCAAAGTCCATAATGACTTGGAAGTTTTTGAGCATTAACTGTTCCATTTGTTCTGAGATAACATATGGATGGGAGACACTAGCAGATATGGCATCGACATGGTCTAGAAGATAGTTATCCAAAGAGTCCTGTGCAAGAAATTTTATAAGAAAAATGCAACATTAGCATTTTTAAATACAAACTGGTTAAGCTAAAGAATTTGCACCTTAGATTTTTGTATGATTGGAGAACATTTCTCAACAAATTTAAGAAAACGATCAGCTGCAAGCTTCAAATTTTGGCATGATGTTAAATGGGTGCTTTCTACAGTTTTAAGCAATAATGCTTCCTCAAACAGCATGGCTGCTAAACCATCAAACAATTTCTGCGAAAGAAGCATTAAGTTAGTGTCAGATGAAAATGGAATGCATGACCTACAACTATTTAACACGTAAGTAACCTTCTGTTTCCACAAGCATTCAAAGAGGTAGCTCTGATTTCTTGCAATAGAACACTCAATACTTGTGCTCTGATCACTACCAGTACACCTCATATATGAATTTTCCAAAGCAGCTACACATTTCCTTAGACACTTCAGATGCTCAGCAAAAGCATAAGCAGAAGCACGTTGAGTTTGTTGTACATCTATGAGATGGTTAACAAAAGATATTGCCCTGCAAGCCTATACATAAAAAAGCAAAGATAGGTCAAACACTCCCTCAATTAGTAATTAGGTCTTCAAAAAGTATGAGATATTCAGCTGTCAGCTGAACCCCATATTAACATTGCACCTTATTTACAAGGGGCGCTGCAGTTCATAGACAATTAGATCCCAACAATAAAATAAAAAAGAAAATAGCAACAATGCTGAAAGCTGTCAAAGGATAAAATTAACAATCAACTGCTGACCACAAACGGTGAAAATCTAGCCTATTAGTTACCTGCTCATATGTGATATCTTTGTGGGGTTTCAGACAAACCAATTGCAAATGCTTTGCACTGGCTAAGCTTTTAAAATAAAATTCATTAGCTTGTTTCCAGATACCATCTGCTTCTTCGTTGGGCAAACATTGAAATTCATTGGTAGTTGATACACCAGATGCGCCATGAAGTAATCTACTTTGTGTCAGTAACAAATGCTCTGAATCATAGGATGGTTGAACAAACAACCACTTGGAATTGTTGCATATCTATTTGCAAGCACAAAAATCAAGAAGAGCTTAGTCTTATTCTTAAAACATAAAAATCAGATGCAAAAAGTCACATTTATTATTACCTTCATAATTTCAAATTTGTGCTTATGCAACCCACTGCTTTCTAACAGCTTTAGAAGTTCAGCAAAGGCCCTCTTCTTTCCTATATTTGTTTTGGTATCTTTCCAAAGCTTGTCACATTCTATGGTAGTCCTAAAAATTCTGTCCAGCGTCTGACACACATCATCCCATCGTTCCTCGTGTAAAAGGCAAGCAGATTGGTAAGCCAAGGACAGCTGCCTAATAGTCCGAACTTCTGCACAAAATAGTGAGTCACTGACTGCTCTGATAATCACACTCATAACATAGACACAAATATAAAATCTCAAAAACGAGGGATATGTGCTAAGAACAAAGAAAAAGATAACCTTCATTATCCAGAAAGCTCAAATCTAAGTTCCTGTCAGAATGCAAGTTCAGTTGAGTTTGCTTCATTCTTCTACCCCAATCAACTAACCACTTAGACCTGCACTAAAGACAAGTTAAAAATAGACTACACGATCAATTATTATGCAATAATACCATGTTGACAAACAATCTAACCTGTTAACAGTTTCAAATAACGCAACATTCTTCTCTGAGCTGTTAAGCAGTCTCAGAGAGTGAATACATGCTCCTTTCCGTTCCACTTCTTGATTGAAAATAAGCATTACAGGCTGTTGCAGGAGAACCTGCGCAATGTATGCAATCAAAATAAGTATCCTTGGGATAAAAGCTCACATCAGGCAGCAACCTAATTATTTCAATCTCCCATTTTTCTTGTTCAAAAGTTGCTGCCAAATATGTGGCTAAATATCAACAGTTTTTTAGGGAGACAAAAGGAAAATAGGCATAATCATAAAGAAACCTCCAAACAAATTGGTATTGCGGAAATGTAAAACACATCAACTTTGGCCCATTGATTCAATGATCTACATCTCAGTGATGCTGAAATGCAGTTCCATAGCTACTAGGCATAAAAGCAAAACAGCACTTTGCTAATATTTCTGGTATTAATGGTCAAGAAAAGGTACCATACATTCACTTGTACAAGCCGGCTTACATGCTGAAGTTAGTAAAAATATGTTAGGATTGATAAAAAACAACAAAACATTAAAAAGAGGGCTTGAAATTTGATTAATTAGGGTTATTTTGCACAAACTAGAATTAAAAAGAAACTAATCACAACAAAAATAAAAAGAAAATGTGTACATGAAATATACTTACGGTGTACTTTTGAATCAGTTTCTTTAGCTTTTGACGGATCCTTTTTGAGTTTTCAACAGACAAGAAAGCCTCAGTTCTTTCCCATCGGCATAGCTTCAACATTTCAGTCAATTCCTTCTCAATATTTCTTCTGTTAACTTCAATGTGCTGTGATACTCTGAACAACGTACAAATGTGGGATAAGAAGAAAAGCTACCTAAATTTTCTCAAAACAAAACCATGACTGCACAGAGCCCTTACAATGGCAAGAATTGCACATAGTATCCAAATGTGTTGTATAAAATTTTCAGATTTATCTCCTGCCACGGGCTGCATGATTAAATTATGATTAGTACACTGATAGGTTGCTTAACCTAGCAGCAAAGGCATAGAGAGGATGACTGTCTTCCATGTATGAAATTGACAAAGCTTTTCTAGGAACGAACAGGTACAATGTTACCTTGTAAATGCTTCCACTCCCAAGCATCTTCCTGTACTGATTTGACCATGGAAAGCAAAAAGAAGCTGAAGGCGTTTTCCCAATTCGCCGATGCTAGAAGTTTGAAGGAACTCCTCTAAACTGTGAAATCCAATTATATTAGGTGTGAAACATCGAAGGCAGTAGAATTAAAAATGAAAAAAGGAAAAAAAATCCTGAATAAAAAGTAAACTAAAATTTCAAACTGTATGAGATCAGAGAGTGCCTTTCAACAGTAGATTGCTCATATGCAGCAAGATCAGAAGAATGCCTGTGATGCAAGACTGAATATAGAGGAAACCATAACTGCAATAAAGCAAACAGATATAAGCAATTGAAACAAGGAAATAGCGGAAAGCATTGTATTTATTAGCCACTATAAAGGTGAGCTTTATAGAGCAGGATTACACTTAGCAATTCAAATATTGAGTTTCCTCTATATTTAGGAGAACTTTGTCACTGAAAGGATTCACGTTCTCTTAGATTATTTTAGCAGGAAAAAAGCCAGGTATTGTTTGATAGCTTCCACGTAAGCCATTTCCATTAGACTCGTGTCTCCAATTGCTAACTATCTGGTCTATTTTACAACCAAAAGACATTCACATGTACACAAAATTTGACTTGCCTTGGCAGCATTGATCTCATATTGATAATGAACCTCATCGAGCAGCGCTGGCCAAGAGTCAAATTCCATCTTTTGCCATGAGCATACCAGAGGAATAACAGGTTCCAAGAGCTCTACATGTCATTAAGTGGAAAAATATAATTGTAACAAGAAATTGTAAAAAAATAAAAATATCAAGGGCTATAACAAAATAACTAAAAATGTTTTATCAAATTTCAAAAACAAATTAAAAATGTTTTATCCATCAATATTGAGTATTCAAAGTAATGCACCTGATAGAGGGAATTTTGATACACCTTCCTGTAGTACCCTGGCTCTATTAAGTAGGAATTGCAACCCAGAGAGAGCCTTATCAAATAAACAACCGTCAGTGGCCAACATTGAAGCTTTAAACAAAGAGCATCAATGCTCTTGTAAAAAGTAGGCATATGTATAATTCTTAGACAGAGAGATCAAATGAAGCTGTAGGTCGAGTAGCACATGCGATGGTCCACATAAAAATAATAATCTTAGACAGCCCCATTCCACATTCCAAGATAGCGTCAAATTTTGGCTAATCTAATATGTCAAATTATTACTGAACATCAAATGTAACAAACATCTCAAATCATGCTTTCCTTATGGTTAACTGCTCATAAAACAAGATCCAGAAAGACTAAAAGAATTAGCTATAATTACAACCTGGGCTAGAGGTGTATCCAGAGGAATAGCCAAAAGCATTTCAATTGCATCCATGATTTTCTGAAGACCAGGATGATCTTCCCACTCGTCGAGAAGGACAAGAATTCGCTGTCGAAGAGTAGCAAGTAACTTCACCATTTTAGCTATTACTGGAGCACTTGAACCCTACGTAATTTAAGGAAATAAGTCAAAAAAAAAGGAGATTACAAACAAAATTACTTCCCTATACAGATAAAAAAAATTATCAGCCAAGAACCTTGTAAAAATTGTATTTTGAAGCTGTCTCATTGGATGAACCAAAAATGCGTTTGTACTCCAAACAGAGGCGGAACAGATGCTCTGGGACAAGTTTAGCATCCAAAGCCGAAGCATGCAGGCCTTTAAAACCTGGAAGAGGATAAATAAGAGAAGTGATATCTGTGCCTCCTCAAAGGAAAAGCAGAACATTTTTAGGATCAAAAGGTTACATCCTTTGATTACCTTTAATCATTTCTCCACCAAGGGTATATGAGTTGGTGAACAAAAGCAACCTCTCAGAATCGGACATAAGGAACTTTTGAGGCTGTCCATAATATAAAGATAGACAAAAAGGAAAAGTACCATAAATGGACACAAAATTTCCAACTTCTATCTGCATATGTGTGCAATTGTGTATGCAAAACTGATGAAAGTTCCACAGTATACTTAAGGTGCACAAGAGAGACGGTAAATGGAAACTGATTGGTGACAAATCATCACACTTTTACAACATAGAATCAATGAACCACAACACTTCTATTCAAATGAATATTGGAAAATGTAGAGAACTTACATGTTGGACAAGATTACAAGAGCCAAATAACCGGTTATGCATGTTGATCATGTCATTCAGGCATGGTTCCTCAAAAAAATTCCAGTCTCCTAAGTTTTCAAAGTCATCTCTGGTTTCCATCTGAGTGGAAGAAGAAAAAGTCTTCTAATTGGAGAGACAGAGTGAGAGAGAGAATGTGTGAGAGAGATTTGAAATGTCACCTGTGCTGAAGATTCTTCTTCATGAAGCAACTCTTGCCACTCTGTGAAACTATCATTGTTAAACAAATTACCAAGTGAAGATATATCAATGTCAACAACACTCTTGATCTCAAATGCACGGGGCCTAAACTTGTATTCTTGAGCATCATGACCTTCTTTGCTCTTTATATTAGCTTTAATACCCATCCACGTGCTAGCAAATTCACCAAATATTTTACACATCATCTGGTTCAAATATACACAGGAGCATCAGTAGGAGGATACTGTACAATTGAACTCTGTCAATACAACTCAAAAAGAGCAATCATATCACCTTGAAGGAAGCACAATCGATCCTATGAACAACAGATACGTATCGTGCAATGTGAGCAAGCACGTTCGAGTGAAGCACAGTTTTCAGATGCAGTGAGGATACCTAATACATTGTCAAATCATTCAGATTATCTGAATTATAAACGGCATATCCTAGAAACCTAAGGGGTTTCCATCAAAACGTTTTGGACATAAAATAGAGCAATCTAAGGAGAATATGGTTCAAAGTGTTATAAAGATGAGCAGTTAAAGGAACTATCAGAGTCCAAATAATATATGTAGAGACGTTGCCACCTTTTCAGAATTGACATCTGATGCAGAAACCAGCTTTTCTAGCAAACTTGTTTCCAACTCCAAGAAATCAGTAGAACTATTCATACTATCAGAAGATACGGTATCAAAGGCAAATCCTCCAGGAAACCTCATGAATGAATAAATTGATTCCTGTAACATTTCTGTGTCAGTCTATGAGAACAAACAGATCATGTCTAATCAAATAAAAGTCGCCTCTTTTAACTTTTGGGAATGGAGAAGAGAGAGAGATACCGTGACTTTATCCAAGTTACGTTCTTGAATCTGATTCAGAAACTTTTTCTGCAAGGCACCAGTTAGAAGCAAGGAGAGTCCTAATTTGATTTCATACACTGCAACTTGAACTGGTTGAGTAACATCAATATATTCTTTATATTCATCTGACAGTCTATGGATAAAACAGGTTGCAGTTTCCTGAAAATTAAAAGGAGAAATGATATAAAAACATGGTGCAATAGATCTCCACAGTATGCTGCAGCTATCATAAACACATACCTGCCAGTTGTATGCTTGGTCAACAAGCTGTTGCAACTCCATATCGTCAATGTCATTTATGAGATTCAGTATTGTCATGACCAACTTATAGAACTCCTTGCATTCTTTCCTTAGAGCTTTATATTTTGAAGGATCAGAACGGAATACCATCTGATAACAAAACAAATCATGTAACAGCAAATTGATTAAGCGCAAACTGAACAATGGAAATAAAAGATTTTCACTAATCCGACAATAGCAGAATCTGATTTAGAAGAATGAAAAATTAGCGGAAAGTAGATTAAATACTTCAAAATGTACAATCATGTATGCATTTCTTGTCAAAAAGTGATCTTAATGATTCTGTGGTCTAAAGAATGAAGGTCAAAGAAAAGGGAAGCCATAAAAGACCTAGCATGATTTAGACTAATCATCATGTCCTTCATAGTAGTACACATTTTTTGGTTCAAGATTAATAGATATGAAAATAAAATTCAGCAGAAGGTCGACAAAAAACCAATATTATGCAGAAGTTTACAAGGTTTGCAAATCTTTCGCACACGTCTTTTCAAAATAAAAAACTATTGCTATAGGATCCAATAAACTTAATGTTCCTGATAAAAGAGTTGGATGTTGAAGTTTGGTATTAAATTGCAAAAATGCAAAATATTTATCCAATTTTCAACTAATCAATTTTTTCTGAGTTACAGAATAAGTGACAATCTAATGTCAAGCATTTTTCTGTTGATTTATCAGTGGTCAACAAATTGACATTGAACAATATTATTTTTCAATTCAGTATATATTCCATTAAATATTATATAGGAAAAAGAAAATTTAGACCTTCTGCTGCAGCCTCCTATGCTCAGCTTTAAGCTTTTGCAACGCATCTGCTTTCTTTTCATCAGCTGTCTTTGAGGAAGACCATCCAGCCAGATAGTTACATTCTTGTCGCACCTAGAAAGAAAACATCAGAATTAATAAATGCATGGATAAATACATATCAGGAATCTGTTACTATAAAATGACTTCATAAGGATAGAAAATAGATGTCGCACATTTATGTAGCTCGAACAGAATATCCAAAAAACTTGATGCACATCTTTTTCAGCTGGAATATATATTAACCTCAAGTTGAATTAAAAGCATCTAAATTCTAACTAAATAAGAATCTAGAAAAAGTGGAGTGCAATCTACCTTGACTTCAAGTTCAAGGGATGAAATCTTTTCTTTCAACTGAGAATTCTTGCAAGAGTATTTCAGGGCAGGATCCAAATCATCACAAGAAAGCAACAGATGGAAACGCAAGCCACCAATTCGTAACCAAGCATAGCCAATATTCATTTGAAACTCTTCTGCCAGGATAAAGAATGCAAAATAAAAGAAAAATATTAGTAAATGCTGTTCAGATCAGATGAAAATATTTCCTCAGTGCAAAAACCAGGGACATTAATTACCAGCGGAGGAGGTGGGATGATAAAGATCCTTAACCACAGGCTCAATGAAATGCTGAAGTGAGGCACTTAAACCTTGATGGCTTGATGACTCAATTAGTGAGCTCAAGCGCCTCATGTCATCTATCTGATTGCCATAAAAAGATGACATTGGAATTATTCTGTTATACTTGCAATGAATCAGCTGCTGTTAAATCACTCATCAAAACCTTAATGAGCAACTTGGCTATCACAGCTTCAAACCACAAACACACACAAACACACCAAAAGAACACGTTATGCTTGAGAAGAAATTCTAGAAAGGGCTTACGGTAGCTGCATATTTCTGGAAGGACAATAAGATAGACTTGACTTCTGCAAACTTATCATAACTGAACGCCCTTTCATGGACATACATAATCTGGAAGGATCCAACATAACAAATTAATATCGATATAAAATGATAGAAAAAATCCAAGTAATAGAGACTAAGCTACCTGTTCAAAAAGACCACGAGCAAGAAATAAGAGAGAACTAGGTGACTTTGTGCCCAGTAAAGAACTTCGCCAGAAATTGCATGAAGCAACTTTCAGTTTCAAAGCATGCACAGAATAATCCTTTATAGGACATGTAGCTTGCCTGCTAATAAAAAAAGAATGAGTAAAAAGAAAAGAGAATGCAACTGCAAAACACGGAAACAATTGATATGACAAACACAACTTATTCAAATGCCTCTGTTAGAACTAGTTTCTGAAGAAAGGGGCATATGTTGCCAACCTAGTTTTAACAAGAGAGACATCATTTAACTTGCAATGACGTAAGGGATAATTCAGAATCAAATTGATGTTATTATTTCTCCAATCTGATTATGTTAAGGAGAAAAGATCTGTAACTTGTAACATAAACCCAAACTGTAAATTTATCCCATCGGACTAAGACAAAGTAACAATATATTCTCCTCAGACAATTACCAGCAAATCTACAGTACATATTTAAGTATATTCAGTACAAAAGCCTGTATTAAAGATTCACAGCATAAGTATTTCGCAACTATTTATCATCATATAAATGAGGTCTCTTACAGTATATGCATGACAGATGCTGCTCCAACAGGTTGAATGAGCATAGCAGGGTGTGGAAAATCATGAACATCGTTGAGAGACCATTTCTGCAAGCCAATGAGCAGCCCATGGTGTAAGATTCCTCCTAAATCACTATTAAAATATCAATTGCTACTGTCGATACCTTCACAAAATCAGGACAGTAGTCCCACAAAGATAAATGCCAGCATGACCACATCTCAAGAATGTAATTGGTGATTTTTCCATTCGCTGAAAAGTAACAGAGAACTTAAATTCAGTACATAGAAAAAAAAAGTATGGGAATATTTCTAAGATAAAATTCTACTAACCCGCATCAACTGATGTCCATGCATCAAGTGTCCACAAGATCTTTTGATGAGGAATAAAGTTTTGAGGAGGCCTTGTTGAAAAGGCCAAGGGGTACTTCAAAGCACACTCCAGCATGTTCAGTACAACACCCAATGCCTAACAGTAACAAGAGACAACTAAATGAATCACCAAAAAGAAGTAAAATTTAAGGAATAAGCATATTATAAACTTTGCCAGCTATCTATGAAACACACATATCTAACTATTAAAATCTTATTCCAAAGAGAGAAGCAACATAATATCCAACTTTAACGTATGTAAGCTCCACAACACAGTATCCAAGGATGTTGTCAAAAAAGCCAATAACAATTTCAGAAACTATTGTAGGCCAGCACAGCATGCATTTTATCCAAGATGAAAACCCTCACATAGGTTATTTACCCAGTTCAAAAGGGCCCTCAGCGTTTCAGACAAAATGATATCAGTGTAAAAAACAGAAAGCTCAAGGAATTTCCAGAACAACTAAATGAAAACAAGAGCAGTGCTGCCTCTGAAGTTATTTATTGGCTACCTTACAGAAAAGAAAAAATAAAAATTATTTCCTAAATAAATTTGATAGCCACCAAGGGACGAAAAAAATGAGGCGGATAAAAGAAATTAAGCCATTGATCTTACCTGCCTCGATCCTCTGGGATCTACCAAAACAATAGAATAAAGTTTTTGAAGTAACTCCATGTCTAGGAAAAGACTGGTGTGAACAACGATAGACACAGTCTCTTGCCAGCTAAAGAAGCCAGAACATGTGGACAATAATTCCAGGTTGAAATCACAACAAGAAGTTATATTCTCCTCAAAAACAGCATGATCATGAGATTGCAGCTTTGCCTTCAATTTGTGCTTTTCATGACTAAATCTTTCCAACAGCATCTGAGATAATCAAATACCATCAACTTCAGTATCAGAAAAGATAAAGAAAACAGATCATTTATAGAAAAATGTCAGGGAATAAACCTGAGTCATCTCCTCCAGCTGCTGTACAACTTGGTCAGCATCCTCATCACAGTTACTAATAATATATGATGACATGCAAATTCCTACAAAGAAAACCATGTTAGAAGATTCATAGGGAGAACTTAGAAAGTTATACTTGATTAAAACAAATGAATGAAGTTTCAGAATTTCACACTACTGAGAACAGGCAAGGCTATAGCACATAAGCTATATTCTAGTTTTTCATATGAATATGCCAATAGGTTTGGATAAAAGTTCAGAAAAGATCACCACTATCCCATATTCTTCTTTCCAAACAACGACCAAGCAAATATGAACTGCAAGTTAACACCATGTACTAGATTTCAATTTGACCAAACACTCCAATGCAAATCCACAGATACTGGCTTTGTGTTTTATTAAAAAAATGCATTACATTCGACTCAACCCAACCAGTATGTGAATCAGTGGTGTAGTATATATTAACTAGTCAAACAAGCAGGTAACTTTATGAATGAGTAGATTCTACCTTGCACGGCAACAAACCGAAGCTCAGGATTCAAAGAAGCAGCAACCTCAATAAAATGATCATTAACTGTCAGAAAACATTTTTAACAGAAATTAGCTCAAGAGAAGAACATAAATGAAGGAATGCACTACTCAAAAGTAATGATGTAACCAGTGTGCACTGATGTCATACTCTGCTTAAATTGACTCGTCCTAGTAGGCCAAATTGTCTCACATAGCTCCAAAAGTTCTTGCTGTTTATAATACAATTTTTCAGAAGAAGGTAAAATTGGATGACCACCATAAATCCATATCAAGGGCAGGTCTGGACGTTGATTGAAGACTTCATCAAGATTTTGACTTGCCATCTGTACCAAAAACATAAGCTATTTAGGCTTGAGGGAGCAGAAGTTCATAAACCATGAGATCATTTTTAAGCTTACCAGCAACACACTTCTAGCAGCTCTTGGACAGAATTCACACAACTTTGAAATGTCATTTTCCAAAGAACGCCAAGAAATCAGCAAAAATTCGAAATGCAATGAGGTAAAAGCATCCCAGAAAAATAAATGATCTTCCAGAAGGTCTTTATAGAGTTTGAGTAGCATATCAAAGGATGGAGATTCGACAAGTATATCCATAATCTCCATCTCCAGCTCTTGCAGACAATCCAAGACTGGCTTGAAATGTCGAGTTTCATAAGTAAAACTGTATCTGGTTTGCACATTCCACTGCTGAATAGAAAGCCTCAGAAGGCCTATGCATTCTATAGCATTGTGGAGAAGCTTACTATAAGTCTTTGCCATGTTGCCAGATGCAGTAAAATTAACCAAATCAAATGAAAGCAGTGGTATTGGTTGCATGTTCACATCGACACCAAGAAGCAGTAAAAGCTCACTGTGGCAGTGAAAAATGCATTTCCAGATGGGATGATTAATTTCCTGCTCTAGGAAGCAACAAAAAGAAGTCAAAAAATGATTGAGACACTGAAATTTTGAACCGAGCCAGCTTAAGCGGAGAAGATAAAGCTTATAATCACACACAGTTGCCTGCTCAATTGCCCAGTTGGCAGCAAAACATATCATCTTTTTCATTGACTTCAAATCAAATTCTCTGTCCTCAAAAAAATTAGAAATCTTCCATTCTGAAGTCTTTGGAAACTTGAGCTCAGAAACCATCCCCATGTCAATCAAGCTGGTTTCAGCATGGACAGTAGAAAACAAACTTAGGCTTTTGTTGCCCCTGCTCCATGATTCTCCCAATTCACACAGAGCCACAAGGTACTCCAAGTACATACAATTCTGTTTGATAGAAGTTTCCCTAGAGTACCATGTGAAATCCCTCACCTTCAATGGAACTGGCCATCCCCCGGCCATGTACAAAGGAAATTCCATGTGAAACTCCAATTTTGATATCGTAGCTTTCGATAGGTACTTAACTTTTGCATGATTGATGATATCCTGCCCCTCAGCCTCACCAAATGAAGATAGATATGTATGCTCCCAACTGGTTTGGAGGCTCCAAAAAGGTTGATGGCCATTAACAAGAAGCTGTTGGAATAATTGAACCCAACGTGTCAGTTCAAGGTACGTGACTTGCGTGTTGAGTTTTAGACCTTCATTTCTAGTATGCACATGGGCTTTAGCCATTGAATCAACTAATTTAGCAAAAGGGACACCAGATAACACCAGAAATTGTTTTGCATCCCTCAGTTCTTGCTTGGTGCAGCTAAAGTCACGTTCTTCATCAACTAACCAGTATGGCTGCATCATAAAAATTTCTACTCCCCTATTTCGCATTGCACGAGACACTTCACCATATGATGGATTAACTGTAAGGAATATCCGAAAATTAGAATGTGGATGTACAACCATTGGGGCCCCATCAACAATACCACGCTCATTTATTGTAATTGATCCACTAGATTCCACCAATGAGTTGATTCTATCAAGAACCTTAAAAAATAAGAAAGCAAAATAAGATGATGAAAACATTGACATCAAATTCTAGAAGTAAATAACTTATTGGCTTACAAATTACCGTGGGACTACAGAGATTTGCATTCTTCAGAACCACCCATTCCCCGTTCTCGATTGCTTTGATAAGTGATCCTGTAACCCATTCAAACTTTGCTGGAACTGACTGTTTTTGCTGATCAACTTGCAACTTCAAAATTGCTTTCATGGTTCTGCTCACTTCTCCACTTGACCAAGAAACAGGTAGGCCATGGGTTGCCACATCCAACTTTAGTCCTTCAATGATCTCAATTAACAAACTAAGAGAGTCACCAATTCTTCCCCCATTTTTAAGGTCAAAAGTAGAGTTTTCCACAACGAAAGGATGCACACTAGACAAGAAACTAAGCCATCTCGTTATTATCTCATTCTTTCCATTAGTTAATGCTGCCTTTGCAGATTGCAACCACAAACAGCAGTATTCATTAATATACTGCTCAACTTGTGCAACTACAGCCCTGAAATTACGGTAGGTGTTATACTGCTCAAAGCTTCCTAGCAACTCGGATATGTCAGTTGCAGACGAAAGGTTTAATTCATTAAGTGAATTGCCTGTGAGTTGAGCCAACAATCTGATCAATGATGTCTTTCCAGAAGATGATGGGCCAACCAAGATGCACATCCACTGATGCTGTACACAATGCATAACAGCTTCTAAAGTGCATCGAATGTCAGGCGTAATATGCAGAGGGCTGTTCACAAATTTCGATGATTGGAAAGAATTTCTTTTAATTGCAGTCATCCCCACAGTAAAATATTCAGGATTTAGTTGCACCCGTGGGTGAGGATTTATGAACAGTTTCTCCCCAAAAACCTGTTCATAAAGCTGTGCAACTTCATTGCGGTCTGCTACAGTACGCATTCTTTGTACATAGAGCACATTGACAAAGGAATCAGCCTTTGACATAGCAGGAGCTTCTACAATGAATAAGGTCAAAAAATAGAAAAGCAGCAATTAACCACCATAAGAACACCATGACAAAAGAAGTTGAAGTAACTGACACAAAGAATAAATTTGTACCTTGAATGATCTGACATGAACGGATCACATCACGCAAATTAAATTCCCAAGGGGAGCCACTCTGAGCAAACTTGTGGTATAACATGATATCTTCGTGTAATCTTTTGTTGAAAAATATAAGCTTAGATAGTAGAGGTCTAGGGATTGCAGGGTAAAGAGAGCGACAAATGAAAAGATAATCATTTTCAGATAGTTCATCTACATACACCTGAAACCAACAATAACTGATAAGACAAATGTAAACTTGTACATCCACCATCAAGTTTTACATTTTAGATATCACAAATTGATCAAAAATCTTCCATACCAACCTTTGTGAAACGGTTGAGAAAGGACCGGGGAAGACCTTTCCGACCCCCACCTTGGGAAAATGGATTCTGACATGCAAAGACTCTAAAAGATGATGGGCATTTATATGTAAGGCCAAGCTCTGGAATAAACACCTCAGCGCGGTGATCCAATATAGAATTCAAACCCTGATTAAAAAAATTATTATGAACAAGCATTAACATGAACATAGAACATGTGAAGGAGAACTAATTCACAGAAGACGCAGAAAAGATCTAGAAGTTATTCAGCCAATACCTCCAACACAGATTGTGGAGCTAGATTGAGCTCATCTAGCAAAACCCAAGAACCCTCCTTTAAAGCCTGCCAAAATGTTGCAATATTAGTTTAATAACAATCCTAACTATTAGCATGAAAAAAGCTTTAAGGTACAGAATGTTACCTGCAGCAAGATTCCATCAGACCAGATAAATTTCATTCCTTCCTCACTCTCTAATGGTAGGTCTGACCCCAGCAAATCCATCAAGTCAGTCTACATCAAAGAACATTTTGCTGAATGCAGGAAAACAAGAAACATATAGGTTATACTTGAAAGGAAAGGGAAGAAGAGACGGCAAACCTGCTCAGATAAGTTTATGCGCACAACTTTATGACCAGAATACTTGCCCAGGGCACTAACTAAACTTGTTTTACCTACCCCAGGGCTGCCTTCCAGTAAAACTGCAAGCATCAAGAATCAAACACTGTAAACATAATGAAAAACCAAACAGAAGAGTATGGATGAAGTCAATTTTCATCGCATCTGCTAATGTTACATTTTATTGGTGGGTGGTTATGATGATGCGAATTAGAGGACAAGGCATACCCGGCTTTGCAAGCTGCATTGCTCGCAGTACTCGTAGAGCATTTCGACGTGTAGTCGGTGCCCAAAATTCAAATCCCCTAGCCTCACACTCTTTCAAACCTAGATATGTTAAACCAATAAGAAGAAGACAACGTTGAATAAAATATGTATACAGCAATGCTGATTATTATGATGCAAAATTACATTAAAACTATTTTCCCAGACAGTTCACTAGTTGGGAAATGAGTACATGATACTATAGTTAAATATCATGCCTACAAGTGAAAACTCCAAAATCATGAACACATCGCAGAAACACTGTTAATAAGAAGAGAGGTGATTACCTTTTTCAATATAAAATGGATGGATGCCAAAGAGTTTGTCATGTAGCATATCAGTATTCAATGAGTTATCTGTAGATGATCCATGATCTTCCCAGCCATAATCCTCCATACGAAATTGGGTATGATCCAGCTGCAACAAGAATAGAAAAATCCTTAACAGTTTCCATTTTGCAGAAAAGATCACAGATTGGTTTACCAATATAGCATTAATCTAAATACCAAAAACAAGAAGTAGAATACAGAAAGATTTCATATTTACTTATATTTCCTGTTCGGATATTTTTCTCGGCATACCAAATGAAGAAGCCATATACTATAAGACACAACATTAGCAGCTTATTGTACTCTAGATGGAAGCTTCCCTCGATACCTAGTAAAACTTCAATTTCAAGGCCAAGAAATAGAGAGAAAATATAGAAACCATCCCATGGTAACTGCATCAAGGATAGGAGAGAGGCAAGCTATGATGCAAAACAAACCCAAATATGGAGATAAGAACTACAGCTCTATACAGTTACACCAGAGTCAAGCACAACTAAAAAAGAGAAGCCCAATACCACACCTTAAGTTTCTTTAAAAGAAAAGAGAAACTTTCCTTCCTCAGCAGCAAAGCATCCCTTGTAGAAATTCCAGTACCTGAAAGTCATGTACAACAGATGAGTAATTACAGCCAAATATGAAACAAGTTAATGCTGGATGCAATAGGGGCACTTGGAGGAGCAAAATTTGAGATCAAACCAAATTAAAAAAAGGTAAAACAGAAACTAGTATCAACCAACAGGTGAAACTTACACACTAGTGTAAGAAGCAAGTAGTTAGATGTACCGCAAAGGTAGGGCACAGGTGGATCATACTTCATGTGAGATGGATAGTTTCAAACCACTTCTACAATAGGTGGTTTTTACATATAGCTAAACCTTATGCCCCACTAATCCAGTATTTCATGAAAGAACAAAACATGCATATATAAATGAGCTACGATTTTGTTACGGGTAATTAAATAAAGAACATGCCAAGTATGAGCTAGGTCTAGTGATCACAAATTCACTCAGGCTTTCAGCGGGAATCAGTTTCCTTTTTCATTTGACAAAGGAGCACCATATAATTTATGCCTCCAATTGAGAGGAAGACTTCAGAGAAGAAGTTATTATATCAACTGCATCCCTAGTTATAGGTAAGCACCTATTACCAGTCATTCTGTTAAGCTCCTCTTTTCTACCCTTATCTATCATGTCTTTTAATCCAAAACAATCCCGAAAACAAGAACCAATTGCAGTAAACTCAGGGTGATACTAAAATTTAGTACCTTCCATAATTTGAGATATAGTCCTTAACAAGCACATTCAAACAATTACATCTGTAAATATAGCAGGGATTACCTAGACTCAACCCATCAAGCATAACAAGGAAAAGGCCATGAAGGAAAGCATCATCAGTTCCCAAACTTCCTTTGGTCACATTAATAAATTCAATCCATGATAGCAGATCCCTCACAGTAAGCATTTTCCCTGTCTGTAGTTGGTTGAACCACTGTAGTGAAAATGGACATATTGACAGAAAAGTAACTAAATTGTTCCTTTGAAATTAAAAAGGGAAAGAAAAAGCTCAGCTACAAGACTATCTGAACTACATAATTTAAAATCAGGCTCTCAGCCTGTATATCATATGCAGTAGCAATTTGGAGATCTGACCAAGGTTACACATTTGAACCAGAATAAAATATTGTCAAGCAATATTGTCAGAACTGAAGATTAGAAAGTTTATAATCTTTTCAGATCAAGGATTTAAAGATAATGTACCTCCCAGAATTTTAGCAGTGAATCCACAATGTACGACAGTTCTGGACTTTGGAACCTGAAGATCAAAAATGAAATGAAATAGAAAAATTCAGCCACAATATTCAGTTTACTTCTCTATGCACACCTCAGTGGTTTTCAGATAGACAAACCTCTTTTTAGCAATATCTCTAAGTTCGTCAATGTCACTAACAGAAGGGACCCAAATCTCGGTAAAACGGTTACGGAGAGCTGGAGATAACTCCTTTTTGCCATAATCACCACCAGGATTCATCGTTGAAAGCACAAAAAAGTTTTCATGAGCAGTAATTTCTTCCATTACAGAACCTCCTTTCTCTGCCAAGGCCTGAAAATAACACAAACATCAAAGTTCATAAATGAACGAAGAAAAAGCTGAATGCTGAAGTCTCCGATTCCACTAAATAATATAGTAAATTAAACAGCTGCCACTTTAATATATTATTTACAGTGAATAAACATCAAGTATATCAAAACATATGCATTGCAGTACCAGTCCTGTAAACACCTACGAATAAATTAAGCCCAGGAGTACTCATGCCAGATTGACTGTCAAAATCTACAATATGATTTGAAGTCATAAAATGTAATGATGAACTCTGCGATAATGATTTGAAGTAATTGGAAAAGAATTTTCCACTGTTGCATATAGCAATTAACTTATAAATCACTGTCACTGAAGCAACTAGGAACAAATTGATAGGAGGATTCTGACCAGTTTTCTTTCAGGCTCCAAGACACTATTTAGTCTCTCCAGCACACTGTCATCAGCTAATGAAATTTCGTCCACAAGAAACAGATCACCTTCTTTCATTGCTTGCACAAGAGGGCCATCTTGCCACATAAAAATTGCCTGCCATTTCTGATGCAACTCAGTCAGTTCTAATTTCGTCTGTTCAAGCCAATGAAGATCCGTGGCAGTAAAATCAGGACATGAAATCCAGCCTTGTCTATATGAAGTTATCACAGATGCAAGTTGATCAAGAGTAGCAGGAGCCTGACGAATGTCGGGAAAATTTTTCTGCATCCAAAGAATGCATGTGATGCCATATTATACATTACCCAGATATAGATGCTAAGATAAGATATAGCATGAATAACACTTGCCCACCATGCCCTCAGAGAAGATGCTTGAGGCCTTTGACAGCATTAATTTCTCAGTTATATCCTCAAATTCAGACATTAATCTTGATCTCTCTCTGATAGGATAGAACCCCTGTAAAGCAGGTCAAGATTATTTTGAATGACAAAAAACACTTCCAATGGGATTAAAACAACCAATGCTCAAAGAACGAAAGCAACAAAGAGTATCAACAATATGGAACACAAACCCCAAGGAAGTCTGATGTTTCTGTGTACTGGTGACAATTCAATATATGCAACCTCGCTCCCAATGATCTACTCAATAGTTGACAGACAGTAGTCTTCCCACCACCAGTTTCACCAACTAGTAGAACAGGCTCACGTAACTCATAACAGCACTTCACAAGAAAGTACAATCTTCTCATACTTCTAGTCAACATCACACTGCAAGAACCACATACTTACAGTTAATAAAATTCGAAGAAAAATATAAATTCATGACTGGTGAAAAATCTAGAGGTTTCATACTCTCCAAAACTGTCAATGTCCTTGCCAACTGATTTTGGGTCCAGCTCTACTGCTCCCTGATCAAGATAGGGAAGATTGAAAGAACATAAATATGATATCAATAACAAAACGACCATATTGCACCTTTAAACAAGGAGCAATGACAAAAAGACCATATTGCACCTTTAAACAAGGTGCAACAATAGAATGGCATTGCTGAGAAGTAGGACAAGCACAAGACAGCCCTTTGGAGAGATAGACAAACAACATGCAATAAGTAACCTACAATCTCTTACAACGCCCACAATAAAGAGAACATATCATAACGCTAGTCAAATGAAATAAGGAAGAACAACATGCAATAAGTAACCTACAATCTCTTGCAACACCCACAATAAAGAGAACATATCACAATGCTAGTCAAATGAAATAAAGAAGAACACTTTATGAATAGGATCAATAGATATCAACATGATCAGTAGACAATAATGCTAGTGCCTGTAAAGCACAAAAAGCTAATGCCATCAACATGCAAATCCTATTATAGACACTTTCAAATGCAGGACCAAAAGAAGATCCGAATTTCTAAATTATCTACAAACAATGACATAAATACTTGATATATTTCCAATAACTACGTATCTCACACCACTACTCGGTTGATATATTTCCAATAACTACGTATCTCACACCACTACTCCGTTGCCTATGTTATCAATATAAACTATTTGGTCCCCAGTGTTAATCCATTTTGTCATTGTGATATATTCTTCCTAGTCAAGATATTCAAAAGATAAAGAGATAATTAAACAACTACTTGGTTATTTCTGAAAAAAAAACCACTATTTGGTTGCCTATGTTATCACTATAAACTATTTGCTTGATCCCCAATGTTAATCCATTTTGTCATTTTGATATATTCAAGTAATTCAAGAGATCAAGTGACATTCAAATTCTTTTATGGAGGTCAATCAATTTTTTTTTCCTTTTGGGAATGCGCATCAATGATACACTAATTCACTAACCAGATGAAATGCAGATGAGAAAGGCAGATGTTTGGTATGCATCTACTTCTGTTTCAATTACTACCATGTAGATTGAATAACAAATGATAAAACTGATATTCACACTTGAATCAACCCATCAAAAGGTTCAAACAAATGTTTAATGCAAATGTAACATGAAATAAACCTATATTTAAAAGGAAAAACATACCAAGATACTTTGTAAACAACAAATGCAAACTCAAATAACAAGGTTAAAGTACCTTGTACAAGTCATCATTGGCAATCTTCACACGGAGAACCTTTTCCAAAACTTCTTGTACAACACTTCTCTCTCTTTCATCTCGCAGCCTGTCTGCTAGAAGATAGTAGCCATGTTCAGCCATAACTTCTTTCGAATATCCAAAGGTTCTCAAACGATTAGCCCAACGAAACAAATCTCTAGGAGTTATAAATCCATGTTTTCCAGCAAATACTTTGCTACTCTGCCTCAGCAATTGCAACTCCTTCATGACTTCAACCATCAACTTAGCACGGCTTCCAGGAATTTTACCTCTTTTTTCTATTATTGTGATCAACTCATTTTCTGGGATTTCATCCACATGAATCTCCACAAATCGGTTCCGAAATGCTCGAGAAAGTATTTTACGGCCACCATAAATATTTGGTGGATTTTGAGTGGCAAAAAGCATAAAATTTGGATGTGCTCTAATGGTTTCACGAAGTTCAGGTACGTAGAGTTCTCTATTGTCATCTAACAATCGGTTCATTGCCTCCAACACATCAGATGGAGCAAGATTTAGCTCATCTAAAACTATCCAATAACCATTCCGAACAGCCCGAACCAATACACCCTCGTGAAATATGAGCTTTCCATGAACATCAGAAATATAAGAACCCAAATACTCCTGTAAATCAGTATGCTCATGGTTATTTATGCGTACAAATTCATGACCAGTTCTTGCAGCAAGATACTGAACAAGGCTAGTTTTCCCACTGGAAGTTGGACCCTGCAAGAGAACAGGATATCTCTTGATAAAAACAGCACGTGCCAAGTTCTCAAGTTGTTTTGTAACACTCTTTGTCAGTACATAATTCTCCAAGAAATCACCAGACATGGAGCTTGCTTTAACCGTCAAATAATAATCAATAGGTACAGTTGGAGGCTTTTTCCCCCTTAACAACGTATGTATGATCATCTTTTTCATTATCTTGGCACTTGACCTATCCAACAAATTGAGGAAAAACATGGAGAACCCATCATAAATTGCTTTCTGTAATCCAAATTTTGCTTTGCCCTTATTGATATATTCAAGTGCACGGTATAAAGACCTTAAACTGTATTGTGGCTTCTGATTAGCTCCATCTTGTAACCTTTCTTCAGAAATCCTTTTGGCTGATTCATAGAAGTCAATCATGTTCTCCTCCAGTCTTCTATCAGACTGGCATTCCTCCATAAACTTCCTAATAAATAATCTCAAGTCTTCTCTATCCAAGAAATCATGAACAAAGTACTCTGTAAATCTACTTCGTAAAGAATGAGGCAAGTCCCGCTTCCCAGCATCAGTTGCAGGGTTCATACAGGCAAATATCCTGAAATTAGGATGTCGAGGTATATGACTGGCATCCCCTCTTTCAGGCAAACAAAGTGATCCAAACTCTCCTTCAAGAACACCAATAAGTCTCTGCAAGGTCTCAGGAGGAGCCAAGTTGACCTCATCAAGTAAAATCCACTCACCTTTTCTGAGAGCAGTAACAAAAGCCCCTTCTACAAATGAAAATATCATTCCAGATGATACTCCTATTTGTCCACAGGCCGTTTCAAGTTTCACAGAAAATTTTTCCCAAGCTTGAACCTTTTCTTCTTCATCCAAAGGTTTCTTTCGCTTCTTCCCAGAGCCAGTTCGTTCGATTTTAACTTTCTTTTCAAAATTATCAACATATTTCTTGAACCCACTCAACAAAGTTTTCCAGTTTTTAGAGCTCATTTGCTTTTGTAAGAAAGCAAAGAGTTTATCGTTTTCCTGCAAATCACAATATGCCAGAAAATGTTTATGCCAACAACAAAAAATCAAACGAACAATCATGTTTTGAAAGAAAAAAAAACCTTCACAGAGAATGTCTTTGAGAACAAATCCACAAACTCCTTGTACAAAGGAATACATATTGACTGTGGATCCATGGGCTTAAATCCTCCTAATAAATCAGCAACATCACTTTGCTGACTCAAATTCTGCAATAGATAAAGTGGAATTAATTGCAATATAAGTCTCAATATGCACCCAAACAGGAACAATTTCAAGAAACAGAGACAAAGATACTTCTGATTACCTACCAAGACACTAAGCCTCTGACCAAGCATCATGGCTAGATTCTGTACAAGGGTAGTCTTCCCAGTTCCAGTTTCACCAACTAAAAGAACAGGCTCATTATACTTAATAGAGCAGGCTATTTTCTCAAGAACATTCAAGGAACTACACATCTTAACAAGATTCTCACGGCCACGCAACTGTAAGAACCAAAAGAATTATTAGTCGATAAATGAAGAAATTAGTTAACTGAAATGAAATAATCTCAAAATGCTTTCACCAACCGCAGTTTCAGAACGTTGCAAAATAACTCGTCCAATTCTAAGTTCTATAAACGAACCCTGCAATTTATTTTAACATATTAGTTTTATGCAACAGCATATAGGCAGTCAGGATAGGATTACAACTAACACAACAGAGACCTGAATTTCGGGCATATAGGGATAAATTACTCCAGTATCTAGGATTGGAACAGCCCACAATTTAGCAATGTCTTTCATTACAGTCAGACGATTGTCAACAGACACCAAAAAGGATGTAAATATATCCACGGCCTAAAAGCAGTAGCAAAAAATCATTAAGGAAAATAAAAAGCATAATAGGAAACCATTCAATCCCATTACAGAATACATAATAATGCCTGAAAGGAGCATATGATGATATCAGACCTCTTGGTATATACAATGACACTGATAAGCAGTCAGCAATTTGCCAACATCTTCAAAACCAAATGCCGCAATTCGTTTGCACAACTTAAGCAGATCCCTGCACAAAGATCCAAAAGTAGCGATAACAGATTTTACATTGAATTAACTTGCAAGGCATGCACAATGAAAAACCCAATACCTTGATGAGAATCTATTGGGGGAAATGACAAGAGCAGAGTTCACTCTTTCTAATGTTTCTGCAAGAATAATATTACTTTAAGATGAAGAATAGGGTGAACTGGGAAACAAAATACTATGAGATCCCTTTATCTCTCACCTACTAATTTTCCTGCAAGAGGCTCCAAATCTGGAAACCAGGTTTTTACTATATTTAGTAGATCATCAGTGTTCGGAAGGCCAATGATCACTTTCCTCCAAAGATTGCTCAGTAAGTTTCCACCTTCAATGCAAAGATATTACAGATTATGACATTAATAACCCACCACACGAACTAGGAACCTCAAAAGAAATCTACAAAAAACAACTGAGATGCAATATAAAAACCTTCAGCATTGCGAGATATATCACTCTTGGAAGTGGTAATGGTAGAGAACAATCGGAAACTTTCTGCTACCCTTATTTCCTGAAATATTCAAACATTTCAGGTATAAACATCATAACAAATAAGAATACCTGATACAGTAGAGAAGGGAACCAAGCCAATGCAAGTGCTTGCACATATGAAGAAGGAAGCTATAAAGCAATTAAGATTTGATAAACAATAGCTGCACCTTGGGAGGAAAGCAGGAGAGCTCCAATCAGCTCTTAGACAAAGGAATGTCTGAACATATTTGAAAGGCCTAGGAACTCTACTAGTTTTACTTCTTTGTTTATTTCCTTAAATAATATATGTACAATTTACCAAAACAAGGAGTCCATAATGTCAATGTCAATAGATCTCATGGCAACACATGATACCATAATCAAAATTAAGCATAAAGCTATCACCATCTGATTCATGTGATGAGTTTTAGCATGCATCTTTTCAGCTTTCAATGTTGAGCAGTCATTCCATTAATAAATAAGAAATTTTCAATATAAATACCACCAGAAAAAGGGTAATACCTCCCCATGACTAGTTATAAAGGAGCTTGCACCTTCAAGTAAAGGTAGTAATATAGACTGAACATCTGGCGCTGCTTTGTCAATGTCCTCAAAGACAACCCAAAATCCATTCAGTGCAGCCTATGGAAAATGCAAAGTATTGCACAACACCTTAGGTATCCATGAATGAAATAGTAAAACTACAATCATTTCACTTTAAGGATAAAAACCTGGATAAGTGACCCTGGTTGCCATCTGAATTCACCAGGTTGCTCGGTACAAACATAACTCCCAAGTAATGTTTTGCCATCAAGTTGATCATCCATATGAATAGAGAGAACTTTTTTAAAGAAAAGGAGGATGAGGAGAAAGGAAGAAAGAATAGTCAGGAAAATTACTATCAACCATATAAAGGGGCCAACATCACATAACAGGATATGAAGTGAAGTGCATTGCAAGCTATCGATCAGGCTATAATCATATAAAGTATTTTTGTTGGGAAATATTCAGCTGAATATTTCCTAAGATATTATTGACTCCTAAAAGTCAATAATATCAGATCAGATTTCATGTATCAGATCTGATATTGTGTACAAATTTTAGG
>JANITX010039464.1:0-20728 GCA_027564395.1 Erythroxylum ulei | reverse complement strand
TCTGTTCGGAAGTAAGTGAGATGAGTTCGTTTTTGAGGTTTGACCTGGTGAGGGCTCACCAACCTTGTGGGATGCGCACCTAGATGTCACATAGGACGTCGGCACGTAACTCGCAAGGGCGGCGGGCCCAACAATGAAGCTATGAAGTACCCCCATGAGGACTATTCTCTTCAAAGAGTTAATATGTTTGATATGGTTGTTGATGATGTGTGTATTGACTTTGAACGAGCCATTAATCCCTTGACTAATGATTCCTTGGAGAGATTTTTTGTTACTGATGTTTCAAGTGAACCACAGAGTGTGGACGTTGGCATGGAGCTAGAAGGAACTCAAGCTGCCTCGCCGAAGCCTGGGTATAATCCAGACGTCCATCAGGAGCTAAAAGACCCACCTTAAGCACCTGGTTGTTTCTCTTTTTTCACTTACAATATATTTGTGCATATTGATTGGAAATGGACTGATATTGTTGCACATTAGTATGTTGACTAAGTGTGGGGAGAAACTTAATCAGTAGGATTAGGTTTAGCTTTGTAGGATTTAAGTTTAGTTGTTTCAATAATTCAATTTTCCTTTGAATACTGAACCTTCGTGGATGCATGATACATCTTGCATGGTGAAAGGAATTGGTGTAGATGGTGCATTGTGTTGTTTTTGTCATGAGAGGATTGCATTTGAGTTTAAGGTCCTTTAGAACTTGCGATACTTTTCTTCTTCTTTTGTGTTTCAGGAAATTTCGTCGCGGCATGGTATCATACGCCATGGCGTGAATTAATCTTCTTGCCGCGGTGAACTCATCCTTCGCCGCGGCACTACTCCTTCACAAAATATTGTTGCGGTGCCACTTAATTCTTTGGTCGTGGCGACACCCCTGTCTGCGCGAATTTTTCCCCGTGAAATTTCTCTTTTACCCTTATTGTTCTTCAAACTTTTCTTTTACCCAGTGCCCTTTTTGTCATTTCACCTCCCTTCTCTTTCTAAACCCCCGACTCTCCATTCTCCCTCCTACACTTTCGTTTCTTCTACTTCCTCATACGTTGCGGCTTTCTCCTTGGAATTGCTTCTCCTTTTTGTTTCCAGCCTCTTTCAACACCCATTGCACGCAGCTCGCCTCAACGTTGTCTCTTCTTCTCTACCCCCTCATTTCGTAAGTGTTCTTCTATTCGTTTTTTCATTTCGTTTCAGTTCTATCGATTAGGGATAGTTCGTTGCGCAGTAGATTTTTAGGTTTCGCCGCGGTAACCCAAAGTTTGCCGCGGTGTATAAAGCACAGAGTTCGTCGCGGCCAGTTTTTTTTAGTAAAACTGTTTAACCTTGTTATTTTTGTTTTCTATAGGACAATGCCTCGAACAAAGAACCCCTCTGGAACCCTAACCCCTCCCACTTCCTCTTCCAGTTTCTTCCTCTCATCCAGTTCTTCCGAACCCTCTCCCTTCTCTCCTCTTTCCCACACTTCTCACCCCCCAGTATCCCCCACTCACTCTGGTCCTCTTTCCTCTCCGGTTGATCCCGAATACACTGAGCTGGCTGAGAAAATCGATGCCAGGCTGTTTATTCGGGAGTGACCTTTTCCTCTCCCCCCACAACAACCCCTTTTTCCGAAAACTTGTCCAATCCTAGCTCACTGGTTCAGTCTAGCCTAGAGACCAGGGAAATGACAAGTTTGTCCGTCATTTCTACACACATGCTCACTTCCAAAATACCTTGGAAATTAATTTCCGAGGTGTCACCGTACCCCACGGCTTTACCACCGCCAACATTCGAGCCCACTACCACCTTCCTCCTACCCTTAGCTGCCATTTTGAACAACTCATCCATACCTACCCGTGGGACAATGTCCTGAGGGTGCCGAATGGCATCAACCCCGCAGTTTCCAGCTCTATATTCGACATTCCGACCTCCGTCCCGAAGCCCGTCCTTGGTTACACCTCATTAGCAACAATGTCCTACCTACCACCCATTTTGCCTTCGTCACAACCCAATAAGCCCTTAATATTTCCCTCCTCATGATTGGTTGGCCGGTCGACATCGCTCACGCCATAACTTCCGCCCTCCGTCAATCCATTCTCACTGCCACCCTCACCTACTCAATCATCTTTTCACATCTTATCACTGATCTATTCTGGGCCCATCAGGTCCTGGAATACAACAATGATAGTTACTTCGACCTGGCCCCCCTTTTCCATTACGTGCTCCTCAAGCAACCCCGCCTACAACCTTCCCCTCCCCCACCCACTCCCCGTTCCACCCCACCACCTACTCCTATCCGTACCCTTCCTGTTGCTCATTCCGAGGCTTTGCCTCGCAAGGACATCGCTTCCACCCCCGCCCCTCCTGAGGCCCTGCCCTTACAGGTGCTCGCTCACCGCGTGGACCTCCTTCATGCGACCATTCTTTGCGTGGAAGCTCGTTTAGAGCAAGATCTTCGGTATCACCAGCGGATGGATGCCCTCCTTACCGCACGCTTACGTTTCCCACTTCCTTCGGAGGACGACGATGCCGGCACCTCAAAGCCCGCCCTCACTGATGCTCCAGATGATCCGATGGAGTAGTTCCGGCATTACTTTCTGCATTTTTCTTTTCATTTTGTTTTCTTTATTTCGTTTCAGTTAGTTCGTTGGCTCTCGAGCTCACTTTGTAATGACTCTTTTTTTATTGCACCAATTATATACAACAAGTGTTTATCTTTTACAGTTTCTGCACCTTTTCTTTTTACTCTCATGCTTTCTTATAGTGTTGCTTCGTTTTCATTGAGGACAATGTGTTGATTAAGTGTGGGGAAGCTTTCCCCATTTCGTTACTTTTTTTGTGCTCCAAATTGACAATTTATATGTTGGTGTTAGTCAATCATACATAATGTTACAAATTTTTAAACTTGGTGATTGTGAATTTCAGTTCTGCTACTTTTTGTCGTGGCAACAGACCTTTCGCCGCAGCTATGAACTTGTTTTTCACCGCGGCACA
Organism: Erythroxylum ulei; assembly: GCA_027564395.1. Classification (NCBI taxonomy): domain Eukaryota; kingdom Viridiplantae; phylum Streptophyta; class Magnoliopsida; order Malpighiales; family Erythroxylaceae; genus Erythroxylum; species Erythroxylum ulei. The sequence continues at coordinate 17,767 of JANITX010039464.1, read as the reverse complement.
ACTAAAAGTTCACCGTGCACGTGTTTTCGCCACAGCATCACACCCCTTGCAGAAATGAATTTTGTGGAAAAATTTTGTCTCAATTCAAACTTCGCCCACACTCGACTCTTGTAACTCTTGTTTCTCAAAGAATTTATAAGTTTCAAAGTGATACTTAAGTTTATGAAAATAACTCCCATTTTTTTAATGATAGTCGGTATTGGCTAATTTTACTTTCGATGTTTTCAACACAAAGTAAATGAAGGCATGCTAGCAAAGTAGCACTTTAAGTTTTTGAGACTTGAGATTGTTCATTGAGATATTACCCTTGTTGGAAGGATATTTGGACCTGATTTTTCTTCAATTTTTGTGTGTATCTGCTTATTTCATATCTCTCTAGAACTTGTTTTAATTCTTAATCAAAGCTTTATGAACTAGAATTCTGTTGATATGATAGAGGTATTCTTTCTAACCCTTTTACCCAAACACAGTCCCACAAACACTCATCCCTTGCTAGCCCCTTAAGCCATTATTTATGAGCACATGTACGCGTCCTTATATGGTGTCAATAGTTATTTTACATTTTCTTAGAAAAAAGTGTGTGTGTTCTAAAAAAAAGGGAAAAAGGATAAGTGCAAGCAGTTTCAATTATATATGTATGTGTTACTTAAAAAAAGTGTCAATATTGTTTATCTGTCGACATCCATTTCATAATTGTAGTGTATGTATTCATACTATTTCTTTCTTTATTCATTCCATCCATTTCATCTAGCTTTCCACACATTACAACCCTGAAAAGTCCTCTTGATTTTCAAAATTATAGTTCTTGTAGTGGAGAAATAGGACTGTCATAAGCTTATGGTAGAGAATGGATTAAGCAGACTTAGAGTGAAAATATCCCTAAAAACAAGTGAGATGAGAGCAAACACTTTACCTTGAGTGAAATCTTTTAGATTAAATTCTTTTAGTGTTTATTTTCTTAGCACTCTTTCAGTCTGCTTTGATTGATTTATGAGAAAGTGATTTTTGCCAATTTCCTATTATTATTTTGAGCATGGTCGAAATTTTTCTTTTATACTTGTCTCTCTTTCACTTTTATAAACTTTGTTTAGGAGTACAAAGGTCTAAGTTTGGGGGAATTTGATTGAGCCCAAGTTTACTATATAAATTGGTGACACTTTCATGGCTCTTAATATACGTTTTGACTCTTAATTCTTAATTTTGTGCTTAAATTAATCCTTGAGTGTGTACTTGTATTTTATGCAATTTGATAGTAAAAATTGTTACAATTTGATATTAATTGCACTATTAATTTTTCTGAAAACAATTGATACTACAAATTGCTATTATTGATTATAGGCCCCTCAAGGAGAAGGGAGTCAATGTGATGAAATGAAGCCGACAAGAGCAAAGGCGCTACAGGGCTTTGACCGCGACAAAGCAGATCTGTCGCCACGGTGCAACATGAAGAATCTCGGCTGAACTTTCGGGAAAAGTTCATCGCGACGTAGAATCTAGCAAGAGCAAAAACCTTTTCTAAAAAGCACACCGCGATGAACTTATCTGTCGTCACGACGAATTGTCGAACACCTGAACCATATTTGGAAAATTCTCTCACTATTCGACCCGACCCACCAATCCATTACTTAAAAACCTACGAAAATAGGTTATTACAGACATCATCGATTGAGAGAGAGTAGACTTCACTTCCACAGCCGACACTCACACCTCTCATCTCTCTCCCCTTCGACCTTCATCCATCAATTCTATCCATTTTTCATCGTCAACTTCATCATCTGTTGCTGCCGCCATGGATGCTATCGGTGTGCTTACAGTCGTGAGGATTCCTAAAGTGATGCTTGGCTAAAGCACCATTTCCTCTTGAAGATGTAGCGATGGCTTGAGTTCGATGGGCTTCAAAGGGGAGTAGATTTACATTGTCGAATTTAACTAGGTTGTTATGAACTCTTGAGTTAGGATTTACGCCCTGTAGTTAGATTTTCTCGATTAGAGTTTAATCAAGTGTTGAAAAATGTATTGTGCTATGGATTTGTTTATGTAGAACTTGGATGCTTAATATATGAAGTCTCATATATGTCTTTTTGGTGATTGTGTTAACTCTCTTTTATCTACCTAGCTGTGTTTGATAATGAGATTATGCTTGATCCGAATTGACCACTTACATTAGCTTATCCATTAACACACACTAAGATGCATTTAACAAGGTTTTAAGATATGGAGTTCATTGATTAAACCCTTGGACTTAAAGAGTTCTTTAAGGTTCATCATTTAGAAACTTAGTAATTTTGCTCCCAAAAAGATTTATTTTGAACTATGATAGCCAAAGCTCATTTTCAAAAGGATTTTATCAATTTGATCTTTGTTTGAGTTTTCAAACTTTCTTTCCCAAAAATCCAAAAATACCTTTTATATACTTTTCTTTCAATATTTATCAAAGATCCAACCCCTCCTCCCCCCTTTTATCAATTTAGCTTGCATTTCTTAACAATTAAGCTAGCTTAGATCATTTGCACTAGGTTCCAATTAAGTGAGAAGACCTGAGGTTGCACTTTATATTGCAATCCCTGGAATTAAATTTTTGATTCAGTATCCAAGGGAGTAACCCAAAGACAAACCACGGATCACTTCACTCTGAGTATGGTAACTCTTTGTACCCTTCTTAGGCCTTGGAGCACTCATTTCCTTCTTTGTAGACTGCTCCTTATTCTTCCTCTTCCTGCTCACTTCATTCTTTGTATTTTCTAGTTTTTTAGCCTGGTGTGTTGCATTTACCAATTGCTGGTAATCACAGAAATTGTGGATCAAGACTTTCTCCTTTATCCCCAAATGCAGTCCGCTCTTAAACTTGTGACACTTATCCTCCTCATTGGCAACAATATTGGTCGTATACCGTGACAGTTGAGTGAACTTCAGCTCATACTCACTCACACTCTTATCCATCTATGTGAGATTTGGGAACTCCCTTCTCTTGGATATAGACCCTCGAGAAGTATTTCCTACTGAAAGCCTCCAAAAAGTCTCTCCATGACAAAACTAGAGGTATATCCTGACTGTGGGGCACTATTTCCCACCAATGAAGTGCATCCTCCTGTAGAAAGCTCACTGCATAATCTAACCTCTCCTCATCAGAGCACTTCATTTGAATCAAGACCCTCTCTGTCCTCTTCAGCCATGCTTCAACCTCTTCGGGATTTGTAGTCCCATTGAAATCTACAACTCTATACTTGCGAAGCTTATCATATTGCCCAGTCCTCTCTACTAGAGCTGACACTGGAACTTGTGACCCTTGGCCCATGGCATAAGTAAAAGCCTGAGCAAAGGCTTGAAAGAACTGTGGGTCCATAGTAGGCATAGGAGGAGATAGTGAAGGCATCTCATGTTGCACATTAGGTGCCTTAGGATTCGGAGTAGAATGTGTCCCGGTATCTTACGAGACATAAGATTCATCCGTGCTCCCTTGGCGAGAGCTTGATCGAGTCACAACTCCTTGAGTTCTCTTTTGAGACGGCATAATCACTCCTTCAATTTAAACACATTCAAAACCTTTAGTTCACGTTTCATGTAAAACAACTTCAAATCATGTAAAACAATTTAAATCACATAAAACAATTTCAAATCTTGTAAAAAAATTCAAAACAATGTAAGTTGTTTACTTTAAAACAATGCATGTTCATTTCATGTCTTAGATTACGCACTTCATGCTTAGGTTACTCCTAAACCTAGTCGCAAACTTAGACCTAAACCTAGTCGCAAACTTGGACCTAAACCTAGTCGCTCTAATACCATAAGTGTTGGGCACCTCGCCCTTGTACGTCACTGGCTTGACGTCCTAAGTGACATCTGAACGTGTATCCCACAAGGGTGGCGTGCCCCTACCAAGACAAACATCAAAACAACTCACTTCTCCTATTTCCGAAGCCCAACTATTGATCATAACCACTGAACTTATTCCAATGAACTCTCCTTAACCATTATCGATTCCTTTTCTTGCTATGATACGATAAGTGTTGGGTCTCATTTTTTAACAGAATTTGGGAAAACCCCAAACTGAAATTTCATTTCGTCTTGTTCCGAACATTTGTTGCTCAATGTCTCTAGTTTTTTTAGGGACAAGAATCATCGTATTTGGAGATCCCATAACAAAGTTACGGCTGAAAGGCTCGAATAGGGTCTTGACCTCAATCATATTGCACCTTCCTTGGGGAAATTAGCATAACTGTCATATGGGATATCAAATTGAGATCATTTTAGGACAGCTTGATAGAAGACTTCGAGATCTACGACTTTCATGAAAACCTCAAAGATAGATTCTATCATCTAAAGGGTCCAAAATGGAGCAGACGATAGCAAGATGCAGGCGAAGCCAAAAGCAGATAATGCAAAAAGTAGACGATAGTAAGAAGTAGACAAAGCGAAAAGCAGACAATTAGAGTCAACTTAAGACGAAGCAAAGTCAACTTAAGATGATGCAACTCTTAAGACGAAGTAGAGTCAACTTAAGACGATGCAACTCTTAAGACGAAGTGGAGTCAACTTAAGACGAAGCAAAGTCAACTTAAGATGATGCAACTCTTAAGACGAAGCGAAGTCAACTTCAGACGAAGCAAAGTCAACTTAAGATGAAGCGGAGTCAACTTAAGATGAAGTAAAGTCAACTCAAGACGATGCAACTCTTAAGATGAAGCGGAGTCAACTTCAGATGAAGCAAAGTCAACTTAAGATGATGCAACTTTTAAGACGAAGTGGAGTCAACTTAAGACGATATAACGTCATCATAGCTGATACGTCTCTACAGACGATACATCCTTACAAATGATATGACATCATCACAGACAATGTGACGTCATCACAGATGATACCACTTGTTACTCCTAAGCATCTGCCCTTTCAAGGACCGTAACTTTGAACTCCGATGTTCAAAAATTACCTACAATAAACCGTTGGAAAGCTAGAAGAAAGACTTACAACTTTCTAGTACATCAACAACAAAAGCATATGGGCAATTGATCTTTCTTATAGAAATGCATCTCCTACTCTAAAAGAGATACTCATAATGAGAAGAATAATCAGACCTTACATTAGGAAGCAAATTGATAATGGCAAAGACATTTTTTTTCTAGTATGATAACTTAATGTCAGGTTTTCCACTTAATAGCAGATTTGAACTTCAAGATCTTAAAAAAAATCATTCTAATCAATCAAAATTTTGCCAAAGCCTTAGGGTATCTTTGGTTGGGGGTTTATTAATGGAATAGATAGGAATGTAATATTATTACATCGTTTGAGAAGAGGGTTTATAATGGAATGGGATGGAAGAAGAGGGTCATATTACATCCCATTCCATCCTAAACAGTAAAAATGAAAAACATCCAATTTGGGAGGTTTAGGATGGAATGTAAAATGATAAACAACTTTACACTATATTACATTATAAACCCTCCATCCAAACAACATTTCACTACATTACATTATGAACCCTTCCATCCTTCCCAAACAACAATTTTCTAATATTACATCCATTTACATTCCATTCCATTATAAACCATTCCATTCCATTAGAAACTTTACATCCAACCAAACATAGCCTTAGAGTTGACGAATGAGATAATACATAAGCTGAACAATAGCAACATGTAGATGGAAATCAACATATTAGTCATTGATAACATCATGAATGATAGGAATTGGTGGTGTCCTAACTCTAAGGGTGTTGGCCCCCGAATTCTTTTCTTATTGAATAAGCATGATTTCAATTAGAATTTTGAGGTCTTGATAGATAAATTATTTTGGAGTAATTAGTATGTCAAAGTTAGGAGGATTTATTGCTTAAATTGATGGAATTTAAGTGTTAATGTAGTAAGAATGTATAAGGGCAAAATTGGAAGATCACTTAAGGTTAAAAGGTATAAGGCTTACATTGGAGGGAAAAATGGACATTTGATGATTGTTAAGAGTAGAATTAGAAGAAGAAAAATAAAATGAAGAGAGTGTCATGTGAGACAAGAAGGAAAAGGAGAGAAAGAAGAGGAAAGCTGGGGTTTGGAGATTCTTGAAGATTTTGAAGAGTTTAAAGCATCAACAAGTATAAGCCTTATACCATCTTGTTTGGTTAGATGAAACTCAAATATAGCTTAACATGTATGGAAAGTGGATAGTGAATGCTATAGGCAAGTGTTCTCTTCTAGGGTTAATGATCAAAGATAGATTTTGATGTTTTTGTTATTGATTTTGGTTTGAAATGAGCTTCGAAATGAAGTAGAAGAGATGGTTTAGTGTTAAGATGGGTTATATTTGAAAGATGGGAAGTATATAGGTGATGAATGTTGAAAAAATTTCTTCAAAATGAGTTTCTGGAAAGGTTTGCCACGGCTAACTTTTGACTTCGCCGCAGCGAAATCCAATTTTCTTGCACAGACGTGTCTTGGTATTTTGGGCATAACTTTTGCTGTAGATGTCCAAATTGAGTGATTTTTGAATTGATGTAAACTAAAGACATAAGGCTACAAATTGTATGAAGGAATAAAGTCTAAATTAAGTCTCTAAAATCTCAAAATTTGTATGGAAGTTGAGCATAGAAATTTTTTTAGCATAAGATATAGTCCAAATTGTTAAAAGTATAACTTTCTGATTTCTAAACCAAATTGAATGGAATTTTGGTTATTGTTTAAGGAAATCAAGGGAGCAAAGAGGAGCAAGAGGAAAAACAGGAAAGGCATCCCTAAGCAAGCTTATAAGCAAGTAACTCAAGGTGGGTACACGTTTATAATAAAGTAAATGAGCCACTCATTGTTTTCTTCAAATCAAGGAAGTTTAATGATTTAAATTGCATCATCAATGTTGTCTTTATTGCGTTTTGAATGAATTGTGAAATTATTATATGTTTGCTACATGAATTGTGTTGATGATTGATGAAAATAATTTGAAAAGGATTTCTTTTTAAAAGGATACATGTTTATGAAATCATGTTTTCAGAAATGATTTTTGCAAGGACATCAAGGTTATGAAAAGCAAGTTTTCAAGAAATGAGCCATTATGGCCAACAAGTTTATGAGATTTTGAAATATATGTGTTATGTGGGTTTGTGGTAGTCCCTCAAGAATTGTCACGTGCACATTGACCCAATTATAGGCTTCTCCCGCCTGCCCGCTAATGGCATGGAGCTTCCTCAAGGACTCCCTTAAGAATTTGTGGCTCCACAGAACCATTATATGGGAATGTGTAGTGCATCATGAATCTGGACTTACGCAACCATTCTGATGTGCTTATGTGCTTATGATCTGTTGACAAGTTTGATGCATACATGATTTATAATTGCTCATGAATTGTTTAAAAAATGAGAATTTTGAGAAATAAGTGTTTGATGACATTTTCATGTGAAATTACCATGGTTTCGAAAATGTGAAATGGCAATGAGTATTTGAAAATAGTTTTGCTTGTTCCTTTATTATAAATCTGTTACCCACGAGGTTTCAGCTCACCCCCTCCTATTCCGTCCCATCTTCAGGTGAGGAGCAAGAGATCGAGTAGTCTAGAGTTATAGCATCATTCCAAAGTTGCATACTTTTGTATTTTGAAGTTAGATTTTTGGGAATTCAATGCTTTAGCCGCATTTCAAGTTTTACTGGTTCAAGTGTATTTTGTATTTTTGGATTATGAAGCGAATGATGTATTTGTGGCTTGAAATGCCATTAAAGCTTTGTAAAACTCTTCTTTTGGTTATCAATGAGATATGGATGATATTGTTTTAGCTTCAAACTTTTGCATTGAATCGTTTTACCATGAGAATAAGATTTTGGAAGGTTGTGTTTATGTTCAAGTTTATTTTGTGTTGGGTTGTTTTGATGAAAATGGCTGAAAATTTTAAATTCTGGATTCTGTTTAAGAGGCTTTTGCCATGGCGACGATAAAATCGCGGGTTCGCAGTGGCGTAAATTTCCCGAAAGGTTTCACTGCGGCGAAACAACAGGTCGCCGCGGCGACGCCTGCCTTTGCTTCCGAAGGATCTTTCTTCTAAATTTTCAACTTCTAAGTCTTTCCTCCAAGCTCAAGTTTCATGCTTCCGTATCCGATGTTGGGCTCCAGAAACGGGGTCCAACACAAACTTTTGATTCAGTAGAGATACATAAGCACTTATGACTCAGTGAAGAATTCCTTTAACAAGCTTTAAAGAATCAAACAACCCTTATATGATGATCCTACCAATTAGTCTCTTTAAAATGTATAGATAGGTGCTGTAAGTGCTCTCATAAGTGTAGCGGACATTTATTAGTCATTATTGAGGCAAAGATGATGTTTAATGGATTTTGATAGTAATGTAACTATTTTTCACAATGTCGTTCAGGCAAGGAAAATTTAGAACATGATTACCGCCTTGTAGTTAAAGGATGGTAAAATGATTCCTTCTCAAGAGGACCTCTCCAAAGCTGTCTTTTAATATTTTAGTAAAGCTTTAAGAACTACGTATGACTCAAATTATTCACCTTCTTTATTTAATTCCTTCATTCTAGACATAATTTTAGAGGATATTGCTGCTTCTTTAGCCCAACTATTTGCCAGTGATGATGTTGCAATGGTTGTATTCAATATTATAAATCTTATGATTTATGAAATATAGAGGGATAGAAATTACATAAGGTTCTAAAACACTAAACAAGAGTTGAGGACATTGGGTCAATTCATAGTGAAAAGCATAAAGGACATATTAATGTTCAAGAAGTTACATATAAGTTGTAGTTCAATTTTCAAAACAAATTGGAACCTCAACTAACTTATGAATATCAAAGCTTAAGAAAATAGTCATATATATCAGTGAAAACAATCAAAAGGAGCATATATAGATGGGATAATAAAAATGGGATTGTTACGTGGCTTATGAAGATAAGGGGAACATAGTGGAAATCAATGTAGAAAAGAGTTTGGATTGATATGCAATGCTTCAAGATAGTTACCAAATACGAAGCTCATTAGAAAATTATATTAAATCTAAAAAATAAATGTAAATGGATGATAAAGAACAGAGGAAACCTCAGAGACAGAAACAACAAAAGCTAAGAAACACATGTAAGTTAAAAGTTTGACACTTATTTGAGAAAGAAATTAATTTGCTTTAGTCTCTTTTTTTAGAAGTTTCTTTTGTAATCAATTAGTTTACTAACTTTTAAAATAGGTCTTGAACCTTTATCAACATTGGTAAGGTATTTCTTACCTAATTAGATTATATTCTTTAATTTCTAAAAAAATCTTGGTTATGTTATATTAGAAATCATGGCATTTGATTAAGGATGTAGTCACATATGTTGTTCTTGGTTTCTTCTCTAGGGGCCACTTACTCAAGGTGTTTAATAAGACATTCATTTGTCTTAACTTAATGATTTTTGATCCTTCATCCTTAAGAGACTTCAGGCTTATAAGTTGCAACAAATTTATTTATAAAGTCACTTTAAAGCTTCTTTCTAACAGGTTAAAGAAAGCCATAAATCTCCTTATCAAAGAACTTAAGTAACTTATATTGAAGCGAGGGATATTAGAGATAACATTCTTGTAGCATAAGAGATTTTCAATAACTATAGAAGAAATCTCTTAAGTCATATGCAACCATGGTTGACTTTAAGAAGGCCTTTGATTTCATAAATTGGACTCTTATTATTGATGAATTGCAATTTTTTCGATTTTCGAACAAAATTCCTATAATGGATTTGACAATGCTGCACTACCCTAGTCTATAACATATTGTTGAATAGGATGCCTACTCTCCTTATTAATGTGTGTAAGAGGATCAAGTATAGGAATCTATTATCCCCTTATCTATTTTCTCTACAGATACAGGACTTTCTTGACTAATCAACCATTGAATTAGCCTATAACACGCTTGTAAATTTCATAAAAATGCAATTAGATGATGATTCACAACCTCACTTTTATAAATGACTTGCTTCTCTTCTTGAGGGAAGATGCTCATCCAATAAGGGCCTTAATAAATTCCTTGGAGATATTCAAGAGGATATGAAGTCTTTCTATGAAAAAGCGAAAAAGCTACTTTTTTATATTAGATTAGACTACCCATCTATTTGATTGGTCCTCTTTAATTTTAGGTTTAAAGGAGAAGCAATTGTCTTTTACTTACTTGAGAATCCCTATCTCCTATAAATGGCCTACAATCTCTAATTATTTGCTTGTGATCACCAAATTCAAGAGAAGAATTGACAATTAATGTAATAAGTCATTATCCTTTACAGGTTGACTTATCGATACAGTGCTGAATTTCTTGCACATCTATTGGTCTACTCCCACTTCCCTCCCCTATTCATTAATCAAGACTATAGAGGAAGATCATAGAAATTTCCTATATGTATGAATTGTAAATGGTTCGTATATTGCTAAAATGGATTGGAAAGTGGTGTGTCTTCCAAAGAGAGAAGGAGATCTCGAGGTCACTCTATTAAAACTCATTGATAAAATATTATGAGTTAAACTAATGTGGAAATTAATCTCTAATGAGGAGTCTTTGTAGATAAGATGGTTTCATTCACAATACCTTAGGGAAACTGAATTTTGGTCTTGTTAGGATAAATAAGAAAATTGTTGAATGTTGTGCCCAAAAAGTTCTAAAAATTACCTAGGACATCCTACTCATAAGTATACGAGGTAGTTGTAGTAATTACCTAGGGTCATCTCCCACGAAGGTCAAATTGGTTCACTTAAATTAACTTTGAACAAAAACAAAAACAAATGCTATCCTGATTAGTCTGAAAAGTAAAAGATTCAACCGGAAGCAAAGATGAATAGATTAATTGAAATTAGGAGACTTTTGAGAATTAATTTCACTAATTTAATGTCTTATGCATGATTAAGGGAAATGATTGGATATTTGTCTTACTTAAATTAACAGTTCTTAACCTAAGCGTCTACATTTTCCCGATTTGTTATAAACTTCTCCTCTTGGTCCTTTGTTTAATACCGAAATGATTCAAAGTTTGATCATGGTATTACATCCATTCAGCTTAGAGAACACGTCAATTAATAAGAAAATAGAACTATAACTTATTCATGCATAGTTGATTAAAATAGCTACATAAATGCTTAAGAAAAGATTCATCTCATCATAGCATAAATATGGTTTATCATTCTCAAATACTTAAATCCCATATTCAAGAATAACAAAGAAGTATCAAAGCAATAAAACAGTGAATATCGAAATGGACTATCAATCTTTAGCAAGGAAGACAAGTTCAAAAGACAAAAATAAAAGAGTTCAATAATAGTAACAAAGATGAAACAAGAAATGACAAAAAATAAACCCTTGAATGAGAAAGCTAGCGGTGGATCTCCTGCCCAGCTTAGAACTCTAGCATTAGCTCTTATCTTCTGCCTCGGCTCTACTCCTCACCCGACTGTTCCCTGTTATGATCTTCTTCTTTTTCCCTACCTCTACTCTCTTATTTGTTTCTCCGTCCCTTCGCCTCACCTCTCCCTTTATTCTTTTTGTTCCAACCAAATCTTTCTCCAGTGTGAGTGAAGAGTGAATAACTGAATGAATGATGTTTGCCACCACCCTCCTATCCTTTTTACTTGTAGTCTCATCTAGGTTTAGGTTTTCATGCCCCTTTAACCTACAACTGCCACGTAATAAAACAACAAATTAAAGGAGTGTATGAGGTGATTATGTTTATCACTTTCATGAGGGCTGCGGTGGTGACTAATTAGTAACTACCTTATGCATGGTGGTGACACTTTAGTCACCACTATACAGGTGGTGACGTCCTTATTATTATAATCTTCTCTTTTTTTCATGCAAAGTGATGTGAACTTAATTTTCATGCAAAATTCACCAATTAATCCAATCAACATGCATGCAATATTCACACTATTTTCATTCAGTTTATCTCTCATTTGGATCAACTCATAAGAATTTTGTAACCAAAATCAAGATATAAAGGCAATTAAAAGCAATAGAAACTAGAGACAACATTGAACAATGATGAATTTTTTTAAGTTAAGGGATCAAGTCAAGCCTTGGTTTAAAACTAGGTTGCAAGATGGCTTTAAAACTTTATTTTAGTCAGATAATTAGAGTTCACTAGGTCCTCTAATTGGGATTACCTCCTTCTATCACTTAAGGACAATAATCCTAAGTCAAGTTACTGTAAAACATGTTATACAGGTGATAAATGCTAAATAGATTATATTTCTAATCCCATATTTAATGTATTATGCTTGTTTATTTTAGAGTTTTTACTTTTTTATAGTACTTATTTTGTTTTTATTGTGTTTTTAGGTCTTATTTGACTTCATAGATAAAAAGGAAAAGAATTAAGGCAAAATCAGGAAAAAAAAGAATGGAATTTGTTTTAGTGGTTGCCCGTGTAAGGCTATGTGGTCGTGTGGGTGTCTGTGTAAGTCTACACAGTCATGTGGCTTCCTATGTAGCTATTTAGGACCATGTTTCTTGGAAATGTTTTATGATTGAAGCAAGATTGAGGAATATGGTCAAGAACATTGTTGTGTGAGTGATTGTGTCCATTTTAGAAACACTAAATTCGAGCTAAAAATGGATAAAAAGTCAAAAAGAAGTTAGAAAGGGGTTCATAGGAGGCTCTAAAAATCACAAATTGATGAACTAAAACAATAGAGAGGAAAAATAATAAGAAAGGAAACATATTTAGGTAGATTTTTATTAATTTGAAGTCAATTTCATAAAGATGAAAATGGGATTTCAACATAGTTCTTTTAGTTCTTTATTTTTCCTTTAGTCTTAATGTTATGATTGCGAGCTAAAATTTTGTTAGTAATTAGATTATATGAAACCTAGGATAGACCTTATAATGATTTTATTTTAACTTAAACTCATTCTTTCGTTTCATTAAGATTCAATTATATGTTCTTAATTATTCTTAAATGAATATGGCTAGTGTATTATTTCATGTGTAATTTCATACAATTAAGATTGAGAAATCATTTTGTATGACTATATCTAACATAGTTGAAAGGAGTTACATGAAAACCTAGAGATAGGTTGATATTAATCCTTTTGATTAGGGTTAAGCCTAATAGTGAAATTCCCAGATTGATTAATGCAATCTTAGGGGTTTTAACTAGAAAGAGGTTTTATTTAACCAACCAAGGGTTAGGTGTTAATAATTTAAAGAGATATTAACGTAAGATAGGAATTTCCTAGTTTAATAAACTATAGATTACATTGAGTAGTAAAAATCATGATTGCATGAGAAATGTTAAAGGGATTTGAAGTCTAGGTACCACTATTTTCCTTGATTGTTTCTTAGTTCAATCATTGTTCTAGTTAGTTAATTATGTTGATCTATTTTAGTTCATTATTTGAATTTTGAATTTGATTTATCTTAAACATTGCAATTTGTTAGGCTAGATAAAGAAAGATGGTAAATACTAGTAGTTCTAGTTCTTGTAGGGATTGACTTATACTTACCAATGCTAGCTATAGCTAGATTGTGCATTTGTAGTTTAAAACATAAAATCACATATCAAGTTTTTGGGGTCGTTATCGAGGGCTAGAATGTTAGGAAACCTTGTTTTTATTAATCTAATCATTTTTTTCTTTTTAGGTAGTTTTTCTTTTTATTATTTATTTAATTTTCCTTATAACTTTCTTTTTTGATCTTGCGTTTGTTTCTTAATTTCAAGATTTTGGTAGTCATTATTTTTGCCACCAAACAAAATAGAAGGATGGAGAGGATATTAGTCTTAGGGAGACTATAACATGAGCAGCTTGGAATAGTTTTATGGTGATATGTATTCAGAAGCTCAACCAATATCCATATTGTGTTGTGACATTTTTGGGGGTGATCACCCTAATCATAAATGTAATGTATTGAACTATCTATGGGAGCATTCAATTACATAGAGAACTGGCCTCAGGATATCGGATATGGGAATACTTATAATCCATAGTAGAGCAGTTATTACGACTATTCATGTAATGATTATGTTTCATCTAAAATTCAAAGCAAAAATAGTAAAAGGAAGAGGAGCATCATACAAATGTCCTAATGAAAAGCATTGCTTCACAAGAGGTTGCCCTCTATAGACTCCAAAAGCTTGTTGCTTTATTCATATACACCAAGTTAAAATTGAGGGATCATATGTATGCATTAATTTTTCGGAGTAGGAAGGAGCTATACGTTGAATATATATAGGAAGCTGCATCTCAAGAAATGAAGGAAGAAGATTCAATAGAGAAGATAGACATTAAAGGAAAAGAGGAAGCTGCAATTCAAGAACGAGAAGGAAGAAGAGGAGGGAGAGCAGAAAGAGGACGATGAGGAGGGGTTAAATAAGGAGGTTATTGAGGAATTATTTACAATCATCTTAATTACGAAGGGCCCTACTTCCTATAAACCAAACTATTAGAGTGAAAAAAAGATCCAACGAGTTTTGTTATACCTTATTGACAATTTGTTACTAAAACTGACATTAATGGAGTTAATTGGTCATATTAATTTACTACTTTATGTCTTATTATTTTACAATATGTAACCCTATTTTCAAGCTACTAAACTTTTATATAAGTCAACGAGTCAAAGCAAGCAGCTAATTATAGATCCAGGTTAAAAAAAAGGGCTTGTTGAGAATTTTAACTACAAGAGTCATAATATGTGTAGACTGCATTGTATTTTTATAGGTAATTTGATATGTGTTTAGTGGTTAAGTTGATTGTTTAGTGTGTGTTTAGCTTAAGAATTGTGTTGGTTCATAAACATTTGTGTTTTAATTGTTCTTTGGGTGAGAACATATTTTTGAGCTTCAATATTATATATATGAGGTGTCGTGATGAATTTGCTAGTGTTTTAGGGAATTTGGAAGAGCTTCGAAGGATACCTAAAACAAAACACTAGGCCACGATCATGGGGAACCTGCCACGATCGTGACAAAAGCACCAACACAGGGCCACGATTGTGGGGGATCTACCACAACTGTGACATAGAGCAAATAACTAGGCCACGATCGTGGCTTACGTACAGACAGAAGTAGAGTCACTTTCAGATTCGAGTTTTTCAGACATTTCAGACATTTCGGACCTCAAAAAGACACCAGGGTTACCTTAATTGGTAAAGACTATAAAAGGATTATGATATAACCTTAAAAGGGAGCCTACATTGGGAAACCCAAAATAGAGAGAGAAAGAAGCGAAAGAGAAAAAAGAAGAGGAAGAAGAAGAGGGTTCCGATGCCAAAGCTTGCCGAAATAGGTGATCTCCTGACACAGCTACTCTCCCGAATCATCCGACCTAAATTTCATTTCCTCCCCATTTACTTTTTTATTCATTTAATGTGTAAGACTGAGATGGGTTATATGGATATGGATTTTGAGTTGTTCATGATTAAATTAACGATAGTTAGGCGATCTAATTGATTATTTAATCAATCTAGTCAGGAATTTCTGGGAGAGAGATCCCGTACGAGACCCAACTGTTTATTAGTGAGATTTAGAACAAATTAGAATTGTGGGTAATTTGTAAATTGAGAAATTGCAAATCCATAATTTGATTAGGGTTTACAATTTAGGGAATGATTATAACTCGAGAGAGACCAATCAACCCTACGATCTTCTAGAATCGATGTCCCATAAACACATCAAAGGCTATATTAGCATTAATGATAGGTAAAATCCCCTCTCCCATAACTTGATTAATTCTCTTAACAAATTTTCATTATTACATTATTTGATTGTTGCTAGTTTGTTTTGATTTAGTTTGCTTTTTAGTTATTATTCAAATTTGAGTCTTAAACAAAGCACAACCTGAATTAAGTCGTGCCTATGAACAATATTTGTGGGATTATATTTGCTTTTTACTATAAGTAACAACCCGTGTAGTTGCAAATTTTAATGTAAAACAAGTATTTGGTTTTGCAATCAACAAATTTTTGGCATCATCATTAGGGATTGTTTTGTTTAGCATCTTTTTAGTTTAGTTGAATTTGATTTAAGAGTGTTTTATACTTTTCCTTTATTTTTTGTAGGTGCATGAACACGAGAAACACGAGAAGATCCAATGAGCTTAGTGAGGGAGAGCGTTCAGATATTACAAGTCACAAAAGAGAGTTAAGAAGAGCTAGACGCCAAGACAAAATACATTGGAATATGGCAAAAGAAGGAGGGAGGAGCTGAAAGGACATTGATGGATCTTATGAGGCTAGGTTTCAGTCCTCAAGGAGTTGCAAGGCTAGCGATTCAAGCCAATAATTTTGAGATCAAGCTGGCACTCCTCAACATAATTCAGAGTAGTGTGCAGTTTTATGGGCTATCCAAAAAAGGTCCCAATGCCTATCTTGCAAATTTCTTGGAGATTTGTGATACCTTCAGGTTTAATGGGATGTTGGATGATGCCGTGAGGTTGAGATAGTTTTCTTTTACCTTGAGAGATCGAGAAAAGGCATGGTATAATTCACTCACTGCCAGCCAAATCACTACTTGGGAGCAGCTAGCCCAAGTTTTCTTAGCTAAGTGCTTTCCTTTGACTAAGACAACAAGAATCATCAAAGAGATCACCAACTTTCAACAAAGTGATGGGGAGTCAATGTATGAAGCTCAGGAAAGATTTAAGGAATTAAAAAGGAGTTGCTCTCACCATAACCTTCTGAAGGAACTTATTTTATAGACATTCTACAGTTCACATTATTTGATCAATCGGGATCGGTATCATCAAACCACAGTATTATCAATTGATCGGTAACGGTATCATCAAATCATAACATTATCGATCGGCATCATTACATCATAACCTCATTGATCGGGACCATCATATCATCACATCAGTATCCTCATCATATCACAGTATGATCGATCAGTGTCATCCTATCATAGCATTAGCGCTCAGTATCATTCTTATCGCTCGGTGTCATCAAATCACAGTATTAACAATCGGTATGATCACATCACAGTATTAACGATTGGTATTATCGATCAGTATGCGCACATCACAGTCTTAATGATCGGTATCCTTAGATCACAGTATTATCGGTTGGTATCCTCAGCTCTTTATCGATCGACATCCTCTAAATATCTATCACAATTGTCTCGCAGTACATCAAAGCATCGTACACATTTTCAATGACTCCACATTTCCGGAACACTTCATAATATAGCATAACATTTCCAAAATATAGATCGCAAAGGTTTTCCTCAAATAGTCAACATTCCGTCTCATTCTTTTTACAAATACTCATTCTACACTTCTGTACAGTCGCTAGGCTGTGCGATCGCTCGGCCAGCGCAAGCGCTCGGTAGTGCGATCGCTTGGCCAGCACAATCGCTCAGTTTGCGATCGCTCGGCCTACCCTTTTCCATAAAACATTTTATTCCTTCCGACCGACTTTTACATTTTTATCTCATTGGTGTCCACCTATTCGTTACGTTCTTCAAACAATCACAACAAGACATCGAGGTTATGACCTCAAGCGCAATCGCACAGTACAGTTTCAACATCATTTTCCATCATATATTTCACCATATTCCCTCCTATTCCATCAAATAGTCAATGCACTCCTCAAACAGTTTCTCATTTCGATATATTCCCATCCATTCCCCTTTTTCCCATTATTACCGCACTACTATTCTCAGTATGTCTACCCACTAAAACACATACCACATGCTCATGCGTGCGACTCACACGTAAACGACTCTAACTGGGGATCAGTTGCCATTGTCTGCTACGACCTGACTCAAATGCATGTAATGTGACCCATGTTTCAGAAAACGCCCAGATAACTCGTACTGCTGGGCTCTGATACCACCT
>JANITX010038277.1:0-20769 GCA_027564395.1 Erythroxylum ulei | reverse complement strand
TGCCAGAATCTATCTAAATTAGGTCCATATTTCCTCCCGAAGTTGGAACACAAATTTTCGCTCAACTCTCATGTCCTACACCCAGTTCTCAACTTCATGACAAATTTTGGGACTCTTAGAGATAGAATTGAAATTCGATGTCTTCACAATAAATGTAGCCATGTGTGTCTAGTTTAATCCAAATCAAGAATCATCTCGGCTCCGAAACTTTTTATTTATTATGATAAAAAAAACATAGCTCAAGTGAAACATTAGATTTGAAACAATTCTCTTGTTGAAGATACACTTGATCCGATCAAAGAATACTTAGGAAAACTTTTGTATATTGATACAAGAGCTTAAGTTACATACATAATAACAAACTTATGGAAAAGATAAGAGAAGAAGAAGCAAACCTGGAGAATGTTGAGAGAGAGACAGAGAGAGAGAGAGGAGGAAGATAGGAGAAGAGAACCAGCTAAATATTGAAAACAAAATGAAGTACATAAACATCACTTGCAAAAGTTAAATACTTTCAGAGACCTTTCATCAAGTAATTAGCAGGCTTTCCTCAAATACGCATTGAAGGTGGGAAAAAAAGTCAACCCATAGACAACCAACGCAAAAACACAATCAACTATCTTCTAAACACAAACACAAACACAAACATAAACACAAACACAAACACAAACACAAATTCATACAACATAAGAAGAACACAAAACCCACAAACAAGGCATAACAGGAGGATTCTTGAAAAAATAAAAGAAGAATAGTACTAAAAGCATAACAAAAGGATGGTTCTTGAAAAAAGAAAAGAAGAACAGTCTTAAAAAAAGAAAAGAACAGTAATAACATAGGACATGAAGCTCGTTCAACAGTGACGACTGCAACACAAGAGACAACGAGACGATGCTTCTTCAAAAACACGATGACTAACTTGAAAACAAAGAGAGCTTTGTTTTTTGTGTTAATAACCTAGTAGAAAATAACGCCGTTTGTTGTTAAACAAAACAACGTTGTTTGTTGTTGAGCAAAAGGATGTCGTTTTTAATTAATTAGGAAATATATCATTAGGTGACAATTTAGATAATCATCACCAAATAACAACCCATTACCATTTGCCTTGACCTTTAGTGACACAATTATATAGAATATATAAATTTTTTATGACAATACCAAATTTATATATAATAAATACAAAATTATGATTAAATAGACTAATATATTATATAAGTAAGATATGAGAAAATTTATCTATTATCTATGCATTCATAAATCATTATGTTAGTTACAATTATTATCTATACATTCATATAACATTATATTAATTACCATATATAATTATATTTATTGCAATATAATTAAAAAATAATTGCAATATAGTAAAAAAATGAAATGAATATTACATATTAATATAATATTCTAAAAATCAAATTTAATATTATGGACAATGATTGTAAGTCTAAAAATAAATTTAGTTAACAACAATGTCATTTCTTCTAATTTATAAAACTAAAATCACAAAATTAATTTATATTAAATTAATTTATAGTTTTTATTAATCTCTTTTAAAATATATGATTTGATAACTTTATTTGTTGTCACAGAACTCTATTTATTTTATATAAATTATATACTATTTCATATAAATGATATATTAAAAATTTTGTTATATTAAAAAATTATCATAAATATGAAAAGAATTAGCGACAATTTTATAAAATTTGGCTAAGCTTGAAAAGTTGGTTAGAAATTTACTTGACCCGAATCATATAAGCAGGGGAAGATGAAAACAATGTAAGACAATTTAATGGATCGATTTATTTAGACATACTTGAATCCATGATAGTTTTTTTTTGTATTGATTGATTCCCTCTCTTCTTCTATTCTTCTTTTATGTGTTTTTTCAAATGGTGCCGATAACACTTTGATAAGTTTCTAAAACTTATATATTTTTTCACCAACCATCATGTTGGTTTGTTTTTGAAAGTGAGAGGGAAAGGGTCTTGGACCCATTTGAGATCAAGTCTTTAATACCCAATAGCCATTATCTTGGGTTCTTTTCATTGGACTCAAATCTATAAGTCACATGGGTCATTAAATAATCTAACAATCTCCCACTTGGCCTTTGTTACGAATTGGTGATTCAACAATAAAAACTTTAAGTGCACACAATTCATGGCGGTCACAAGTTATACAACATGATTCCTTCCATGTATCATATAATCAATTCAACTCATAAAACTTTAAGTGGGTAATTCTGTAATTGTTATCGCACAAATAATAATTATGGTATACAACATAATATGGATAATAAGTAAGTGAGAAAAAACATATGACTGTAATTGAATTCACAAGTATCATAACAATTTGAGCAAGACAATCATATGTATATATACATGCCAGAACATTATGCGAACAAGTACTTATCTATAAGGCCCATCCATTCAACATTACCAATAAATATTTTAGGTGGTAAGCCTTTAGTTAACGGATCTGCTGTCACTAAATCGATACCAATATGCTCAATTGACACTTTATGTTTTTGCACTTCTTCTTTCACAGACAAATACTTCAAATCTATGTGTTTTGCACCCTTTGAATACTTGTCATTCCTAGAGAAGAAAACGACTGTGGAATTATCATAATAAATTCTTAACGGTCTATTAATACTGTTGACAATACCAAGACCTAAGATAAAGTTCTGTAACCACAATCTATGAACCGTGGCCTCAAAGCACGCCACAAATTCAGCCTCTATAGTGGAAGTAGCAATTATGGACTGCTTTCCACTTTTTCACGAAACTGCTCCTCCAGCTATTAGGAACATATAACCGAATTTAGATTTCCGTGAGTCTACACAATCGACATAGTCTGAATCTGAGTAACCTATCACTTCGAGATGGGTTGATTTTCTATATTTGAGCATATAGTCCTTTGTGCCTTGTAAATATCTAAGAACTTTCTTTGCATCTTTCCAGTGGTCCATTCCAGAATTGCTTTGATATCGGCCTAGCATTTCGACAGCAAAACTAATATATGGCCGAGTGCATGTTTAAGCATACATTAAGCTCCCAACTACTGACGCATAAGGAATAGACTCCATTTTCTTATGTTCCAAATTGTTTCGTGGACATTGCATTTAACTAAATTTGTCCTCTCTCTGAATTGGAACTATCCATGCGGAGCATTTATCCATTTGAAATCTTTCTAATATTTTTTTATATAACCTTTCTGAGACAATCCTAACAATCCTTGTGATCTATCACGAAATAATTCAATTCCTATCACATAGGAGGCCTCACACATATCTTTCATTTCGAAATTATTAGAGAGAAAATTCTTTACATCATGTAACAAAACCATATTATTAGCAGTAAGGAGGATATCATCAACATATAGGACTAATATAATGAATTTGCTCCCACTAACCATAAGACGTAATGATCTCATTAAACTTAAGATACCATTGTCGGGAAGCTTGCTTTAGTCCATATATTGACTTCTTTAATTTACATACTAATCGTTCCTTTCCTGTGGTCACGAAACCTTTCGGTTGATCCATATAAACTTCTTCTTCCAAGTCACCATTTAGAAAAAGTGGTCTTTGCATCCATTTGGTGAAGCTCTAAATCATAATGAGTCACCAGGGCCATAACAATTCTTAAAGAGTCCTTTTTTGAAACTGGAGAGAAGGTCTCTTTATAGTCAATACCATCCTTTTGAGTGTAACCTTTGGTAACAAGTTTGACTTTATACCTTTCAACTTTGCCTTATGAGTCACGTTTGGTCTTAAAGACCTATTTACAACCCACTTGCTTTGCACCTTCCGACAACTTAACTAATTCCCAGACATTGTTGTAATCCATTGATTTTAACTCTTCTTTCATAGCATTAAACCATTTTGCAAAATTGCTACATTCTATGGTTTATTTGAAAGAGACTGGATCCTAATCAATGCTCAAGTCACGTTTATGTTCAAGTGAGTAAACTTCATAGTCACTCAAAATAGCTTATCTTCTTTGCCTTACAGACCCTTCATAATGTTACTTCTTGTGGCATCACTTGATCATTTGTAACTTGAACATCATTAGCTATTTCTTCATTAATATGTTCAATTTGTGGAATTGGAACATTAATTTGTTGTTCCAGTATATTACGTATCTGTGATGCAAGAAGAGGAATAACCACCGGTAGGATCATATTTGATATAGTAGTTTCTACTCAACTTGGAGTAGTTTCTACTTGACTCTCGTGAATATCCACTTTTCACGGTTCTCCACTCCCACTGATTGAATCATTCTCAATGAACCGAGCATTACCAAAATCAATTATTCTCGTACTATGATTAGGATAATAAAATCTATACCCCTTCGACTTTTTAGGATTGACGATGAAATAACCACTAACGGTTCTCTCATCAAGCTTCTTTTCATGTAGATTATACAACCTTACTTCTGTTGGACAATCCTAAATGTGAAGGTTTCATAAACTAGGTTTCCTTCCTGTCCATAGTTCATAAGGTGTCTTAGGAACTGCTGTACTAGGAATCCTATTAAGCAGATACGCAACAGTCTTTAATGCATGCATCCACAATGAAGAAGGTATAGTACTGTAACTTATCATACTCCTAACCATATCCATAAGAGTACGATTCCGCCTTTCAGTTACACCATTTTATTGCGGTATACCAGGCATTATGTATTGTGCACATATGCCTCGACTTGCAACAAAATTTGCAAATGGACTTAGACATTGTCCACTTTTATCAAAATTTCCATAGTATTCACCACCTGTATCAGACCTCACTATCTTTACTTTTCTATCTAATTGCCTTTCTATCTCATAACGAACACCTCTAGGATGTCCACAGACTGAGACTTCTCATGTAACAGATAAATATAACCATATCATGAGAAGTCATCAATAAAGGTAATGAAATATTTTTCGCCACCCCAAGAAGGAACGTTGAAAGGACCACATATGTTAGTGTGTATTAATTCAATTAATTCGCTACTTCTTGTGGCTGGATTCCTTGATATATGTTTGGTTTGCTTACCTTTAATGCAATCCACACATATATCCCAGTCAGCAAAATTCAATTGAGGTAAGATTTCATTTTTCACTAACCTTTGTAGCCTTCCCTTGGATATATGGCCTAATCTTTTATGGCACAAAAAACAGAACATTCTTTATGTGTACTACGTTTATTTCCTATAATATAGTCAACATGAAACAGAGATTTAACAAAATCAACATCAAGATTGAAACGATATAAACAATCAATTAAAGTACCAGAACCATAATAATACTTATGTTTATATAAAGAAAACACATGGTTTTCAATCCTAAAGTTAAAACCATCATCATCCAACTTTGCAACATAAACTAAATTCCTAGCACAGTCAGGAAAATAAAGACAGCTTTTGTACATCTCAATGCCCTCTATTCGTACCTTCATTTTATTCCCCATATACAAGAACTTTTCTATTCCATTTATGGGCTAGATTGAAAGGAATCTCTGTTTAACATGTGACATATGAGTAGTTGCATCAGAATCTAACCACCATGTATTATTAGGTACTTTAATAAGATTTGATTCAAAACATACTGAGACATAGTATGTACCTCTCTTTTCAAACAAAGCCTTTCTTTTAGGGCAATCCTTCTTAAAGTGACCAAGCTTTTTGCAGAAGTGACACCTCTTATCTTTATGGATTCGACCCTCATTAACTTTGTTGAGAGCTTTGTCTTTATCTTTGCCTTTCTTTCCTAGTATGTTCTTGCTACTACTAGCTCCTTGATGAAACGTGAGATAAACGGAGTGTTCCTTCATTTTTTTCAATCTCCCTTCCTCCTGAACCAACATGGCCTTAATCTCTTGAAGGTTCCATTTTTCTTTAATGGTGTTATAATTCACCTGGAACTAGCTGAACTCAAGAGGAAGTGAGTTGATAATGAACTGTATAAGGAGGACTCACTTACATCCATATCCATGGATTTCAGCTTTGTAGCTAGATTTGACATATGTGTTACATGTTCATAAATAAGCTATGACCAGGTAAACTTTTTAGTTGTCAGCTCACTCATTAAAGTCCTTACTATGGACTTGTTAGCTATATCAGATTGGGAGTATTCCTTAAGCTTCAACATGAACTCCTTTGCATTGTCCGTTTTAGGCATTGACAACTTTACATTTTCACCGATCATCATTCGCATCAAATTCAAGCTCAGCCTATTAGACTGTTCCCAAGCCTCATAATAAGACTTGTCAGTTTTAGAACTGGTCTCAGTTATGGTTGCGAGCCTTGCGTCTAAAACTCTGGCCAAGTCTAAATCCATTTCACCCAGTTGGAACTGGAATTGTTCAGACCAATCAGGATAATTCAGACCATTGAACTTGATTAAGTCATTTTCTAAAGCGAACAAATTAGTAGATGCTGCAAATACAGCATATAACCCACACATTAATACTTTGAGTAGACTTAAACGGATTCAAACTAATAATAACTTTGATTTTGTATCTAAATTCTCCTTTGGGTGATATTTAAATACTTAGTTGTAACTTATAATGATGCCAATAAAATTTACTATAATGGACAATCAATCATATTCTAGTTAAGATGCATGTTATTATTGGATATACAATCATATTAAACAAAAAAATGTTAATAAGTCCCTTTAATGTCATTAATTATAAGCAACGGTTCACCTTTGGGTGACTTTCTAACGTTATAATTAATAATCTCAATTATTCAATTCAACCTTTATGTCATTTTGGCGTCATATCAAAATGAACTATTGAAACATTTACAATTAAATGACTAATATTTTCAAGCTAGGTCACTTTGGTGACTAACAAGCTTTCCATGCAATAAACATTTAATTGGACAATTATCATACATGATAAAATTTATTTTAACTAGTTTGGTCACTTTGGTGACAAACAAACTATTAAAAATGTTCATAATGTCATGTATTATAGTCAACATATAATAGGAAAATTTAATTCCAAATATTACATAATATAAAATATTCAAAGTACCAAATAAAACATATAATATGGCACTAATTTACAAAATTATATTATGTATAAATCAATTATGAATTAAATAATCCATTATAATTGGGCCATAAATATCAATTCACTCAATATAACCCTTAATGGCCCAAAATTCATCAAAAATCAGTCCAGAAGCTCATTTTTGGGCCTGAAGCCTGTCTGGCAACATGGGCTTCGTCGGTGTGTGCAGTGCACGCGCCAGCGCCTCCTCCAGCAGCAGCGTCTGGCGCGTGTACTGCACGTGCAAGACACTGTTCATCATCTTCCTTCGCTGCTTCTGAGTTTTTTTTTAACTTTCATGGGTTTAATTCAAACCACAAGCCATCTCAACGTTGTTCTTTCATGGGTTCAAGAAACAATCACCGTAATAATCAACAACCATAATCATAAGTGTTTCGGTTCTTTCTCCTATGTATGTTTCTTACTCTAAACCATGAGTTTTTTAACGTTTCGGTTTCTTTCCACCATTAAAACTGAAAATCATTTTTCGGATATGAATGGGCATAGTAGAATAGAATAAAAAACACATCATGAAAGAAGGCAGTACAAAATATTTATGAAACTCAACAAATATTCTTATGAATCATGAAGTAATTTGTTCTCGGTTCTTTCTCGAGAATAATAGTGCACGATTATGATGTTATTATTCAACCTTTAGTTTTTGAATTGCATGACATTTCGGTTCAACCTTAAGAATTTTATTAACATCCAGAAAATTATCAAACCGAAAACATCAAAACACAATCATATATTATCACCGAAAGTTCTTATTCTATTTCTGAATTCCTTTCATGGCATTGCAACAAGGAAAATAATGCCATAAAATACATAATCATTCATCATGTTATTCATACAAAATGATACACGGTAGAATAATTAATCATGCAATACCGTGCTATGATACCAATTGTAAATATCATTTATCGGATCAAATGATTTTTGTGTACCTGTATCCATGCTTGTTGTTTCGTTAAATGTTGATTACTTTGAAAGAGTTTATTTCCTCTCGTCTTCTTTCTTTAGTGTTTTTCTCAATGGTTCAGAAAAGTGTCAGAATCATTATGATGCAATAAGTTGTTTCAACTTATACAGCATCTCCAATGGACATGTCCTTTGGTAAGTGGAAGAAAGAGGAAAAGGGTCCGTGACCCATTTGAGACCCAGTCTATAATACCCAATAACCATTATCTTAGGTGTTTTAATTGGACTCAAATTTATGAGTGACATGAGACATTTAAATAGTCTAACATAAAGAACATTGGAGTTATGAAATGGCTAACAGAAAGAAGAAAAAAAATAAGTGATATAGTGCCTATGATGTATGAAATAACATTAAATTAAAGTGAACTATATATGTACTCGTACTTTTGTGTGGATGTCTGTAATTGAATATTAAAAAGTAGATGCTAAGTTATTATTAAGGAAAAGTATCACAAAGTCATACAATAACCCTTCAGGGGTAGCGATCATGATCTTTTGAACTTTTGAAATACAGAAGTATACTGTTTCATAAATATTTGCACTTTAGTTATACCGAAATCAAATACCTTTAGTTATATCAAAATAATTAAATAAATACGTACCCTACAAAAGTAAAGCTAAATTCTAAGTTAAATACATAAGCAAAGATATGAGATGTAGGAAATGACATTAAGACTGGACTTTTAAAAGTACAAACTTATTACTATGGTGAACTTAAATTGAGAGGACATACAATAGGCTAGAATATAAATGAATGATTTTAGAAAATATTGATTGAAAAATTAAGATGTTAATTCTTTCCATAAATTTACTTAATCTAACCATTTAACTAACTTTGAAACTATTAGAATACAGCTAGGTAAAGAGTAATGAAAACACTATAAAAAAACTAATTAGTACATCAACTATTCATCTTGAATTTGTTTAAGGGTTGGAATTAATGTAGTATTTAGAATCCTAAATGGCATGTAATTTAGAAACCAATATAGTCTCAAATAAATTTAATTTATACAATTCTCACTTATTTTTCTTAATATTTAAAAGATGACCAATGAACCTCTGAGATTGTTAAAATGATTTAATTCTTCAGATATTTAAAACATATACGAATTAAAAATTTTGATGAACATTACACATGCTTTAATAATTATTCTTACTATATCTAGGCCCTCCTAACATTTTATAAGCCTAGGACCAAGTAAAAAGAAGAGTTTTAATGAATCAACAATATGCAAATATGTATCGTCTAAAGAAAATATAAGATTAAATTCTTTTACAAACCCTTTTTCAATTAAACTATCTCTGGTTTTATTGTCAAGATTATCCTAATTTTTAATATCATAAATATTCAATAGAGAGATAGTTGCTCATCTACCCTTAAATTTTCTAAATTGGAAGCATTTGGTACATGATCATGCTTATTCAAATTACTACTATCCTTATAAATATGAATCTCATCACTTAAATTTTCATTAGGTTGTTCAAGACTACTCAAGATTCTAATTAGAAGAGTTTACTCTTTTAGCAAATTTATTGATAACTCCTTTTTAAGATTTTATTTACTGTTCTACTTGTTTTCTTTTTTCTTTTCTTTTTCCCTTTTTTTCACTTTGAAACAAATACTTTTTAAGCAATATCATATGAAACAAATATAACATAATTGGACTAGAAAAGAAGCAAAAGCACATGTATGAAACTGGAAGAAGAGGAATGAAAAACAAAACAATAATAACTCAACCATATATCCCAAAGATATATCAATGGTATTATCTATCTATGACAGAGAAAAAACAAAAAACAAAATTTAACATCCTATATTAAAAATAAAAAGAAAATTAGCAATCTTTTATGATAAAAACTATCATACTCAAATTCTATTTTTGATTTTTCAAGTAATTATAAAACATAAAAAAACTAGCAACGATCCACTTTTTACCAAAGAAAACATAGATTAACAACAATATCCACATTATAGAATATTACAACAACAATAGCAACAACATCTTAGTAGAAATTTCATTGAAACGCAGGATGTGGGAAGATAAAAAAATGTGCAACCTTACTTCTAACTGGTATAGAGAAATATTGAAACTAGATTTCATTAATAATCTACAAAATTAAATTTATACATATAAACTCAGTTGAACCTATAAATAAGATAATTCTAATTATGACTTATAAATGAAAGAGAAATAAAATGCGATTGAAAGAGGAAATAAAGATAAAATCTATTGACTATGATATCTTCAAAATGAAAGATAAATTACTCAAATAAATTTCAATTCAAATCTCCGTATAATTTCTCTCTTTCATTTCCTTCTTGAATTGCCTTTTATTCAGGTAAATTAAAATTTATTAATTTAATTACAGATGATACACAGAGAAATTACATCTAAAATTTTATCTGAGTTTTACTTTGAAAGTAAAAAAATTCTAGCTATATTGAAAAAGTTATCATACTCATAATCAAAATTTAATTTGTTTACTCAGTTTCCATATCAAAAGAACTAATAAGAAAATCGATAACTTAAAGCAACCAAAAAAAAAAGAGAGACTTAATAGAGCAAGTAAGATGCATTTCTTACCTAGATAGGAATGGTGCTGATGGGGCAAGGCCAAGGCAAAATTCTTGAATGTAATGCCTTCTCTTTTCAGGTTTCAATTAGAAAAATGCGAATCTCGGTATTTAGCAAGAGTAATTTTATTTTGAAATTCCCACTTCCAACACTCTTTTACCTCCTAAAAAAGGTCTTCGTATGTATATTAACGGACCAAGCTACCCTTTTTTTTTTTTTTTATCAAATTAAGATAGGTGTTTGCTTTCTGAATAAATTCCTTTTCATCTTTAGAGAAAGAACAACTCTTTACTTGTCTGCTTCTTGGCTCAAGTGGAAGGTTACTATGTTGCAAATTAGCTTACAACTAGTGAGCCCTCATGAGCATGAGCTTTGGGCAAGGGTCCTCCTGCCTTTGCTCAAGGCCTGATCTAGATATAAATAACTAATAAATAAATAGGAATTAAATTCTTTAAAAATAACAACAAAGTCATGTTATAAACTATCAACATATATTTTACACTTGTACAAGCAATTCCGGAGTTTAAATCCCAACAGGTTAAACCTTTTAGATTCTCTCGTAGCAAGATCCTCATTACCAGATCAATATGCAACATATGACGTAGAGATTAAAGGGACTCAAAATCAGAGGATTTATGGCGTCTTCCAATGCAACAAGGAGCTTTCTGGTCCCTTTTGCTATTGCTGCGAGTTCACAGTTATACTTGGTTGGCGACTTAAGGACATTTGTCGTCGCAGAGTTGGTGGGAAGTATTATACGGACGACTGTAACTGGAATGTGTGTTAAAACAGGTTCTAAGTATATGCTAAAACAATGACGAGTCGAGGGATATCATATCGCAATAATATTGTACTTAATTTTTAAGAGGAATATATCAGAATTCAAATAAGGGGAACAATTTACAAACATAACTGTTACACGAACACACTATAACAAATAAGACTAGTGTTTTTTTTTTGGGCTACGTTTTAAAATTCGTAGCCAATAGTAAGTATTTTGCTATGCATTTTTTAAATTATAGCTTAATGAAGCAATATTCAAAAAAAATATTGCGTGAGTTTTTTTCAAAGAATATTAATTACGTTTATTTTAACTACTAATCAATTTTCGAAGCAAAAACAATTTTGGTGAATAAGCTATACATATATGATCTATTTGTTTTCATTTATATTTTTTATTTTTTGTTTTTATTTTCAAATTTCTTAAAAAAACATGTCTATGGTTTCTACTTTTGGGTTTTGGATTTGGTTTCTTCTAGTTTTTTTAAATTAAAAAAACCATAAAAAGTTGTTTTTTTATTTCTATTTTTATAATATGATTTACTATCAAACAAATATATTATTTTGATTATTTAGTATTAAGTGTTAGTAAGAATTATAAATAATTTAATTCAATATCATATATTTAATTGTTTAATATTAATTATTAATACTATTTATGAATAGCTTAATTTATTTTTATAATTAATTTAAATTTTGAAATAATTTAAATTTAAATTTAATAATTATTAATAAATATAATTTGAAACTTAAAATATCTTCAAATATATATTTTAAATCAAATTTCTTTAATAACTAAAAATATATTAAAATAAATATTAATTTACAAATTAAATTATTTATTTTTAATAAAATATAATAGTTTTTTACTGATAATTTTTAATAAATATTATATAAGAGATTAAAAAATTATTTAAATTGTTTGTTTATAAAAATAATTTATCTATAAGGTTTATAAAATATGTAAATATTAGACAATAATAGTCAAACATATTTTTGTTTTATTTAAAAGAAAAACATAAACTAAAAAGAAAAAATAAAAAATAAAAATCACAACGGAAAAAAAGAAATGAAACGAATGACCTCTTAGATTTCATAGCTAATTCCTTTTAGCTCTGTCTATTTTAATTTTAAATTGGTTTTCATGGCTAAAAAATTTTGGTAAATATGCTACATGTATTTTTGTAGCTACCTTTTCACAAACTAGGTGAAACCTTAGTTAAAACTAAAATCAGTCCCCATATAAAAAAGGCAGTTGGATGACTAATAAATGATGTTGAATCCTTTGTTGTGGGAATGCAATGAATGATTCCCCATCTGTCTATACTTTGTGTACTCCGATTTAACTTTCCTTTGTAAGCCTACCAATATGCCTCTGTAAGCTTTCCTTTGGAAGCCTTATGACCACTTCAGTCGGGTCTAAGAACATCCGTATGCCATGAGAGAACCATTTGACATCTGCATTGAAACAAATCCATTATAATTATTAGTGATACTCTCTTATCCTAATATCCTCCCTGGTTTTCATCAACCCATCTTCTATAATACTAACTCTCTTCTTCCTCTGTGCAGATAAAAGGTAGGTCATCAATGGTCCTTTCAATTGTTAACTCCAAATCATTAGGGGTCCTCACTGTTACGAACTCATTGTTAGTTTATTCCTTACGACCAATCAATTGGTTATAGTTTATTGAGAAAATGATTTAAAAACATTCTTTATCTTGTATATATTTAGATGTATATGATAAAGTTTATGGGATAAGTATATATTGCAAATGAAATTATGATGAGATTATAATTATGAGATTCATATTGCAATTATGTAATATGTGTAAATTCTTCCTAGTTATTGTTTTATTAAGACTGGACAATAATAGAACATAAAAAGACTAGCACATGTAATGTTTCACCTTATGGAAAAAGTTGCCGATCTTATAGGCTAAAGTATGGAGATACTTAAACAAACGTGTGAGTGCTTATTAGAGAACAAGTTTATTGAATTGACCCCATATGAGAAATCTATTTGAAACATTACTTATATGCCTAGGAAATTTCTCATTGTGATGATTGTATAAGTAATCATTTGACTTGAGGTCTCCAAGTTATCTTGTATAATGATTGCTATATTTTGATACTACCTATAACCTATTATAATCATAGGTAATTTAGTCAGTAGTCATTAAATGTAGTATGAACTATATAGAGGTAGTTGAGTGATCAAGGTAAAATTCATCTTCCCAAAGTAATTAGGGAGAATGTTTCATTGTTCTCGATTAATATTGATTCATTACTAATCCTTGACTAAGGTAAAATTCATCTCTCAAAGAAAACAAAAGAATTGAACACGCTACAAATGATTACCTTGATAAGTGATGCAATCCTTGAAGTAACAATAAGAAGAACACGCCTTTCTTGAAGAGAATGTTTCTAAATTTCATTAATCAACTAATCTGATGTTTAGAAGGATAAAATAAGGTATTATACCCTGCCCACTTCCTAACCCTAAAAGGAATAAAAGAACAAACCTAATCCTAACTATTTTAAGAGTTTATAGCCCAATAACGCAATATGATCCTAATCCACTTAGGATTGGGCTAAACTAACTTAAATAAGACCAAAATAACTTAAATAAACCTAAGGGGGTAATAGGCCTAATGGAGCACTCTACTTAGGCCCACACACTTGGTTGTCCAAAACTAGCTTAAAATAAATTAAGGCAAGTGACTTTTAATGAGTGCACATGCTTACAAATAAATATCCAATCCATAACAAGCCTTTTGGCCCTAATAAATAAAGGATAAATAAGAAGACCAATATATTAAATTAAGCTCATAATTGAACTTGTCTTGAAATTTGGCTAAGTATTAGCCCCTCCACATGCCCTCTCTAGAAGAATCACAAGCTTGACTACTTTACTTGAATTCTCCATAGATGGTTCAGCCTTGTCATCAAGGTGAGATGTAATGTGACTTTAAACAAACCCTTGAAGTGCTTGTTTAAGCCTTGCTACATATTGCCTTGTAATAGGTCCACTTGGCAAAGTAAGCTTATCTTGGTGTATGACATCTTGATCTCCATTGTTGCCATGGCTTCTTGTATCATTAGTGTACTCCAAGAGCAGAGAAGAGCATGCTGAGCACTTTAGAGTAATCTTACAGGTTATGAGAGAGAAACAACATTATGTTAAATTCAGTAAGTGTAAATTTTGGCTGGACCAAGTTGTGTTTCTGGGTCATATAGTAACTGGACAAGGCATACAAGTAGATCCAAAGAAGATAAAAGCAATAATGAAGTAAGAAGCTCCAAAGAATGTATTAGAAATATGGAGTTTCCTAGGATTGGTCGAATATTACTGGAGGTTTATCGAAGGGTTCTCAATGATTTCAGTCCCTCTGACTAAACTTCTAAAAAAGAATGTAGTTTTCAGATGAAATGATGAATGTCAGAAGAGTTTTGAGGAGTTGAAGTATCGATTGACTACAGCACTGGTGTTAACCATTCCATCAGGAACTGGAGGATATGTAGTATATCGTGATGCTTCGCATCAAGGATTAAGATGTGTGTTGATGCAGTATGGCAAGGTGACAACCTATGCATCGAGACCATTAAGGTCTCAAGAGATTAATTATCCGGTACATGATTTATAGTTTGCTGCAGTTGTTTTTGCTTTAAAGATATGGAGACATTATTTATATGGAGAGACATTCCAGATATATACAGATCATAAGAGAGATTGAGGTATCTGTTGAGCCAAAAGGAATTGAATATGAGACAAAGCAGATGGATAGAGTTTGTTGGGACCCGATCTCAGAACCGGACCCCAACCGGAAAAACGGAAAACGGAATCAAACGGAAAAACTAAAAATAAAAGCGAAAACGAAGGGCCAAAAGTGAAACGAATAACAAAAGAATGGACTTTATACTCAACTCAACTCAACTCAACTCAACTCACACTCAACTCAATATCTCCCCACATACTTACACAAGTCAATGGTCCAATTTCTTAATAAACCTTAATATAGACCCATACCATTCAATTCAATCCTTTTGAACTTCCATACATAGCTATATCTCTATCATTCATCTCATCTTTCAAGTATCCCTTATTGCATCTCACACATGTATATCCGAAATCAATTCATCCAAATTCATCATGAAATTCAAATCTTAATTTCCATTATCACAATCCTAAAATCAATCATAATTCTTCACCTTAATCAAACAACCACTTTGGTTCTTCAAATAATTCATGAAAATACAATCAAAAAATTTTCACATTCTCACGAATTCAATACTATCTAGTCAAACTCTTATCAATTTCTCATGATATTACTTATACACATGCGCCCATGTAAGATCCTAATATTGGCGCTCTGATACCATTAATGTTGGGACCCAATTTTGGAACTGAACCCCAACCGAAAAACGGAAACAAAAGCCCAAAGCGAAAACGAAGGGCTAAAAGCACAACGAATAACAAAAGAACGGACGCGGAAGCGAAAGAACGGGTTTACAAAAGCTCAGACTCAAAGGAACCAGAATGATTCAATCAAACTTAAGGGCAAAATTCCGACATCCGAGAACGCAAACTTTTTTTAAAAACAAACAAATGTGTTGTGTTGGAAACTATACGACAATCGGTCTAAACCCACCCAAAACGGTATAATTTTTTTTCATTCTTTAGTCAAGCACAGTAATCTCCCCTTTTGAATTCATCAATGCCATAACCT
Source organism: Erythroxylum ulei (assembly GCA_027564395.1). NCBI lineage: Eukaryota > Viridiplantae > Streptophyta > Magnoliopsida > Malpighiales > Erythroxylaceae > Erythroxylum > Erythroxylum ulei. The sequence continues at coordinate 4,657 of JANITX010038277.1, read as the reverse complement.
CAATTCGTTTTATCCTTTATAGGCGAATCATAACTATCAATTTAAACTCTTACTTTTTATTTCCATAAAATCACACACATTCAGAAATTAAATACCATCAATTCTCAAACAATTAGCACTTCTATATTTCTAGCTCAATCAACACAATCATCGAACCTCCTGTCCGGAATCTCAGCATATACAAACAATCCCATTCATAATCATATGCAATTTATATACAAAACCATAATTCACTTTTCTAATCTATATACATAATCCAAATCAATTTACATACTCCAAAAGAAATACATCTAAAAAATGATGTCATATCGTCTGATAAATTTTTGACCCCACAGATGAAGCACTTTGCCTTCGACTTCTTCATAATAGTTGTAGCTCTTGAAGTGTTCTTTCGCATATTGGGTTTTGTGCTTCAAAAAAAAATACCAAATTTCGAATGATTGAGTGATGTAGCATGCCACCCTCGCGGGGCACGAACTCAGATATCACCATCGATGTCGAGTTCGGGTCATTGCGGGAGTGGGGTGCTACATTTATGTGGTATCAGAGCCCAGAAGTACTATCTTACATGGGCATTCTGAAATTTGTGTTAAGTTGCATGCATTCTAGTCATGTCATAGCAGACGGTAGCAACTGATCCCTAGTCTGAGTCACATGAGTATGAGTTACAAGCTTGAGCATGTGTTAAATGTATAAGCTGATAGAAATTGTTGGACCCCGTTTCTAGAGCCCAACATCGGACACGGAAGCATGAAACTTAAACAGGGAGGAAAGACTTGGAAGTTGAAAAATTAGAAGAAAAGTCCTTTGGAAGCAAAAGTGGGCGTCGCCGCGACGACTGTGAGCTCGCCGCGGCGAGCACACGCGAGGATTACGTCGCGGCGAATGATTTAACTTTCATCGCGATGTACCTACGATCGACTTACGTCGTGACGAACGTTTAATCATTCGTCGCGGCGAGCATGCGATTTTTAACCTCGTCGCGACGAACAAAACTGACCTCATAAATGCAAACTTAAACTCTGCCAACTACTCAACCCTAATATTAACTTTACTAAATGAAACCATAATTTCCCAACAACCATACTCAATTCAATCCCAAAACAAAAATGAACTTATACATAAACACATGTAATTTCCAAAATCCAAATACATATTTCATTAACAACCAAAGTAAGAGTTTTACAAAGCTTTAATGGAATTTCAAGCCATAATACATCATTTGAGTTCAAGAACCAAAAATTACAAAATCCACTTGAACTAATAAAACATGAAATGCGGCTAAAGCCTTGAATTTCCAAAATTCTAACAAAATACAAAAGTATGTCAATTCGAAGTGATGTCGTACTCTTGACCTACTCAATCTCTCGCTCATCACCTGGATAGGGGGAGGAGAATGGGGGCGAGCTATAAAGCTCGTGGGTAACAGTTTTATAACCGATAACAAGCAAAATCCTTGAAAAAAATATTCATTTTCATTGAAGAATGCACATTCAAACATAAAGCACATATTTCTCAAAATTTTCTTTTATCAACAAATCATAGCAACATATATCATGCATTCATCAACTTGTTCACAAATCATAAACACATAGGCACATCGAAATGGTTTGGGTGGATCCAAAATAGAATGTACTACATATTTCCCTTAAGGGTCCTGTGTAGCCGTAAACAGAACGTACTATCGCAATCCCACTTAATGATATTGCGTAGCCGTGAACTTATGGGAGTCCATGAAGGAGTTTCATGTCACTAGCGGGCAGGCGAGAGAAGTCTTTGGTCAAAGTGCACTTGACTTAACTTAGGGGACCACCACAAACCCACATAACATGTATTTCATACCTTGTAAACCTGTTGCCCAAATGGCACATTTCTTTCGAAACTTATTTTCATAACTATAATATCGTTTCAAAAATCAATATTCTTTCAAAACAATTTCCATCATTCACTCCATAAATCAATAATACAATTCATATACAAACATGTAGCACATTCTTAAAACATTTTAAATGCAACAAATGAACATGTATAAGTAGTTAAAAATCCTTTATTTCTGTTCTTTCAAGAAAAAGCATTTTTGGCTTATTACTTAATTATAAAAGTGTAACCCACCTTGAATGTCCTTGCTTATAACTTGCTCAAATATGCCTCTCCTCTTGTTCGTCTTGTCCTCTCGCCTCACTTCATTCCCTTAACAATAACCAAAATTGCATTCAATTTGGTTCAAATATCAGAAAGTTATACCTAAATAATTTCGTATTGTTCTTATGCTAAAACACTATTCTATGCTTAACATCCATCCAAAAATTGAGATTCTTAGAGACAATTTCTTTCACATATACCCTAAATGATTGAGCAATGACCACTATGGCCTTCCATTATGCCTTACAACTTTTAGAATTAAATGATCTACCAAGATTGCCCTTATACAATCTTACAACATTTATACTTTAATCCCATCAATCCAAACAATAAATCCTCCTAACATTGACATGCTAATTAAGCAAAAAAAATTAATCTATCAAAACCTCAAAATAATTTAAATCATGCTTATTTATCAAGAAAAAAATTCGGGGGTCAGCAGAAGATATGGCCTTGAACAACTATCGGTAGTGCTGAGCCAGAGCACAAACTACTAGGCTAGTGGGAGTTTGTGAAGTAGATGCGGTGGTGTAGTTGGTGAGCTAAGTGGAGGCTCTGAGTAAGAAGATAGATAGATTAACTATGGATCCACAAGGAAGGATGATGTAGTGTGAAGAGTGTGGTCTAGATCACAAGGACAAGAGTGTCAATCTGCTCAGCCCAAACACGTGGATTATTTAAGAAATGCTTCGGTACCCTAAAACAATCCTTATAGTAATACCTGTAACCCTAGATGGATGGGGTAATCAAGGATAACAAAGAAACAACCCTCTTTTGGGATTCCAAACACAAGCATTATAGCCGAGGAAACCTGTTATGGATGAATTGATTATGGAATTTATTTAAGAATCAAAGAAAAAACATTAGTAAATAGACGCATCCGTATAAAAAATTGGAAATTAAAATGGACCAGCTTTCAAAATCAGCAGTAGAGAGAATGAAGGGAAGTTTGTTTAGCACAATTGAAACAAATTGTAAGAAACGAATAGTGACAATTAGCTAGACAACTGAAAACAAGCTCCAAAAAGAAGCAGAGAAGGAAGTGACTACTAAGAGTCACTCGAAAGCTGATTGTAGCTTTTACCTGCAGAGAGTCAAGGAGTATCAACCTACACCTCCATATCCTATTAGAGCAAAGAGAAAACATTGAAGGCAAAGGTAGATAAGATCCTTGATCTTTTAGAAGGATTGAAAAATGGATTTTCCCTTATTGAACCTCTTTCGCAAGGACCAAAGAGCTAAGAATCATCAAAAGAGAAAACGTTAAATAAAGAAGTCTCAAAACAGTTAAAGGCTAAAGTGTTGAGCAAAGAGAGCTCCAATAAGAAGATCAAACCACCAGAGAAACAAGATGACTTTGGGAATTTATATATCCTTTGTACCATAGGTAGTTTAAAGGTGGATAAAGCTTTTGCTGAGTTAAAAGTTGGCATAAATATGATGCCTTACACCATATTTTAAAAAAATGGGAATCGGAGAACTTGAACCAAATAGTATGTGAGCTTAAATGGCTAATAGATCATTATAACATCCTGGGGAATCATAGAAGACATACCTGTTAAAGTTGATAAGTTCACATTCCCAACTAGTTTTATCATTATAGATATAGAGGAAGATTCAGAAGTAACCTTAGTCCTCGAGTGACCATTCCTAGTAGTTGCAAAGTCACTCATAGATGTTGACAAAGGTAAGTTAACATCAACAGTAGGGGATGAAGTGGTTACATTAAAAATCTCTAATGTCAAAAACAATTCGCTTGAATTTCTGGATGTCATTAAGGTTAACGAGTCTTGTCAAGGTATTTTACAGGACTCCACATATAAGGATCCTCCTGAGAAGTTACAAATTCAAGGGAATAAACCAAAGAAAAAAATGTGGCGAAAAGCGTAGGAAGGTAGCGTACCTACAAGTAATGGAACTTATAGTAAGTGTAGTACCCCCTTACCGCAGGGTACGCATCAGGATGCCCAGAAGTCATTCCGGTACATATCTTACGATAAGGGCAAGCTACGATCGATCACTCCGTTCACTTCATATGGCATGGTATCATAATTCACTTATAAAGCATCATAAGAAAATCATAAGATTTTAAAACCAACTTTTTCCTCATTTCATTTCATAAAACCCATTGTCTACATTGTGTCTTTTAACATTTTACATATATACATCATCAAAAAAATCTAATACAGTGGTACTACATGAATGAGGAAAATATGTACAATCTAACTAATCTGTCCAAAAAATCCCAGCTAACTGACCTTTGAGCTACTACATGAATGAGGAAAATATGTACAATCTAACTAATCTGTCCAAAAAATCCCAGCTAACTGACCTTTGAGCTATGACTTCTCTTGCCAATCACAATTTAAACGGCTAGTAAAGCCTCTTCAGTAGCTAAAGTCATCTCTTGGTCCTGAAAAGATAACGTTGCAATTTTAGTGAGTTTTGCGAACTCAATGAGGTAACCATCATCGATGGTTCACTCAATTCATGCAACACATCATTTCACATAACA
>JANITX010038178.1:0-20781 GCA_027564395.1 Erythroxylum ulei | reverse complement strand
TTTTCCATTTTTGGTCCGGATATCCGACATACGTCGCGACGTCTAAATTAATTTCTCGTCGCGTCGTCTGGAATGGCTCGTTCGTCGCGACGTCTTAATTATTTATTCGCCGCGACGTCTGGACATGACTGGCTCGTCGCGACGTACGAACTTAAACTCGTCGCGACGTATGGAAATGACTGGCTCGTCGCGACGTCTGGAAATGTCCTCACGACGTATGAACATCCGACTACCTGTTGACTTCTCTCATCGTTGACTCCCTTGTGTTCCTACAATTAAAATACAATTTGCAGCATCAATTGTCCTTGGAAAAATTATAATACAATTAAGATCAATTCATAACGATTTTACTAACAAATTGCAAATAATGTGAGCTCAACATGCGGAACTAATTTAAGCACAAAAGTCGCAATTATGAGTCAAAAAGTTTATCAAAAGTTATGAAAATGCAGCCAATTAATAATGAAAACTTGGGCTCAATCACTTCTTGTCTCTCATTTTCTTGGTTCAAAACTTTTTTTTTCTTTACTCGTGACTAGTCACCAAAATTTCTTATTCAATAGTTCTAATCTTCCACAAAAAGTTCGGGATCCAACAACTATGTTTTTAAATCTATTAATGCATCTAGCCTTGTTAGAAATGTTAATACCATATTTCAGATATTTAATGAAGTTTTAATTGAAGTTGGGTTAGAAAACATGACTTAGTTCATTACTGACAATGATTATGCTTACAAAGTAGTTGGAAAAAGATTATAGAGCAAGTATAATTCTTTTTATTGGACTCTTTATTTTACATATTGCATTGAAATGATGTTAAAAGAATATGAGATATTAGATATTATGAAACTGTGAAGAAATCAAAAAAAGTGACCAAGTTTATTTATAATCATGTATGAATCTTGAATTTAATGAGAAATGATTTCACTGGTGGTAAGAATTTATGCCTATTACAAGATTTGCAACTTATTTTCTTATATCAGAAATAACCTTTCTACCAATTAAGAGTCAGACTACATATTTCTAAACCACCCCAGACCTTACTATTAGCGGAACTTTCACTCGATTATTTTTTTTATCACTTTAGCGGTTTGTTCTGATGAAGAAGAAGTTTAGGAACATGTATACAAGTGATAAGTGAGTTGTATCTTTGTGTTCTAAATCCAATGCTAGATTAAAGGTTTAAAAGATTATATTTGAAGATCATAAATTTTGATCCTAATATTTAGGATCTCATAGAGTAAAGTATAGAGATACTTAAACAAAGGTGTGAGTACTTGATAGAGAACAAGTTCACCAAACTAACCCTATAAAAACATCCATTTGGAACATTACTTGTAAGTCTATGAAATTTCTCATTGTGATAATTGTATAAGTGAGCCTTTGACTTGAGGTCTCTAAAGTTATCTTGTATTATGATTGTTATGTTTTGATACTACTTATAACCTATTCTAATCATAAGTAGTTTAGTCGACAGTCATTAGAGGTATGTGAACTATATAGAGGTAATTAAGTGATCAAGATATGATCACCATAAAATAATTAGAAATAATGTTTTATTGTTCTCGATTAGTATCGTTCAAGAAATCCTTGATCAAGGTATAATGACATTTTATAAATAGTTTGCAAATATCATTAATTGAATCAACAACTAATTGTGGAGAGCTACTATGATTGGACTTAAAGTAGAGTAGACATTAATTTATCCCCTATGTCTAATCGGAACATTGTATGATGAACGAATTTAATTATATGAAAAAAAATCATGAACGAAAAGGTTAGTCAAAATACTTTGACATTCCTAAATATTTAGGTGGTTATGATGTATTGCTAGATGTCAATCTTGATCTATAAATATAAAAATTTTAATTAGAGAATTAAAGAAAAATTAAATTAGTTTAATTTATCTAATCCTAAATATGATTTAAGTTATAATTTGTATCCATTGTCAACATATTTGGGAACCTATTGAGTTTTACTTAAAGAGCAAGTTAAAAGGAAAAAAGATATTTTAATCAAGTTATACTTGATTGTAAAGTTTGAGAAACTTTATGATTAAGTATGAGATATTAAATAAATAAGGATATTTGAGCATAATTAGTATTTATTTAGAATTATTTGTAATTTTAATTAAAATTTAATTGAAATTAGAATTTAATTTCAATTAAATTACTAAAATTTCCAAAACCTATTATAAATAGGCTTAAACTCTAATGAAGCTAGCACTTCTTGTTTAACCCTCTTTGTAAGAATTTTGTTCTATGAATATCGTTAGAGGCCAAATATTTTTGCAAATAATAATTGAGATGGAACAATTTTAGAAACGATTCTAAAGATACGACAAAAAAATGATCAAGCTTTAAAATAAGTTACGAATTAAGATTCAAGTCTAATTATGATTTATTTATTAATTATTTTATAGAATTAAAATGATTTTGATTTTTTAAAAAAATACAATGGAAAGCTAAAACAGCTAATCTAAAACACGCATCGCTCGGCAGTATGTGACCCCTTGACGGTCTCTGTGGATAAGATCCTGGATAGCCAGAGGAGGCCCCTGAAGAATATGAATGATCTTGATTTTGAGAAACTAAAATAGAAAAAAGTTTTGTAATTATTTTATTTCAGTTTAGATCAAATCCCGTCTCAATTTCTCAACAGTAGTATTAGAGCTGACTTTAATTTTATAGTTTAATTAAAATATTTGATTATTATTGATTATAATTTTGAAATTGAATAGCAAAAATATGAAAAATTATATTGAAAACCAAAAAATATGAATAGTTCATATTAGAAATCTTTAAACCCTATAATTTAATTTAGAATTGAATTACAATTGTTTAAACTGATAAACGATATATCAATAAGTTTTATTTAGAATCAAATATCTGTAAATATTTGTAAACCTAAAAAGTCAAGAAAATCACAATATGGAAAAATTTCTCCGATGAACCTACATCTCAAGCAAACCACAAAAGTCTCAAACTTCCGAGACCTAAATATGGTGTCACATAGGTTTGGTTGTTGGGGTATTGTTCTGTGTGTTAGTTAAGGCAGCTGCAAGAGGAGAAGCGGTTTCTGGCGGCGTAAGGTGGTGTTTCCAACAACGATAGCTTCTTGCGACAGCGATACTGACGACAAACGCGGTAGAATCTCCAAGAGCAGCGAAGAAGATGCGTGTGGAAGTATTGAGATGTGGTAGGTAGGTGTTGGTAACTGAAAAACAACAAGAAAGCGTACAGTGAATGGTTAATTGTCACTGGTTTTGTGGATTGTTGTGGTTGTGTTTTGGTGATTATTGGTTGTGGCAAGCCCGGAGAGTGTTGGAGAAGTGTGCTCGACGTGATTTTTTGGTGGCTGGGAAAGACTAGGTGGCGTGAGGCGTGGAGGCCACAACTTGGAAGCTGTCGAAGACACAGTGCACCTCCTACTGGGCATGGACCTGGCAGCATCATTTGCAACTTGCCGGTTATGAAGATTTACCAAAGATATGGCACGTTGAAGATGGACTAAGTGGCAATGTGGCTGGAAAAGAAACTCCTTGGGTCCAGAGTGAAGCATGATCGCGAATGGTGACGGAGCAAGGAGTTGGCAGCGGTATAGGTTGCAGGTGGCAGCCAGGGTTTGGCTTCTTTTGAGTTTAGGGTTTCTGAAGTGAAGAAAATGGGTGTTTGGAAATTGTGTTAGGAAAGGGTTGTTTAGTTTTAAGCTAGACTTATTCTAGGAGTGGAACAAGCAGCGTTTGTTAACCGGGATAATCTTATCCTTGGTCTGGAATATTCTAGGACTAGAATAAGGAATGTTTGGCAACAAAGATAGTGTATCATAATGCTAGAATAAAGCATGTTTGGGTACAAAGATATACTTAATTCTTGCATTTGAATAAGACTTGTTTGCCAATTGGATTAAAGTAATCCAAAATTTTGTTTATAATAGACTATTCCAAGACATATTCCAAATATAGTTTTAAAATCAAAGTTCAATTCCAAAAATTAATAAGGTAATTATTTTTCTTAATTTGATTAAGATTAATAATTATATTGATTCTTAATTAATTTTAGAAAATTAGTTTCAATTAGATTGAAATTAATTAATTAGAGCTTTTAAAATTAAGAAAATTGTTAATTAAATTTATTTATTTCAATTTGATTGAGACAAATTAAATTTATGATTTCATTTGTTTAGAGAATTAATTTTCTATTTATTTAGAAAATGTTTCTTTATTTATGAATAATAAGTTTCTTGATTTATTAGAAAAGATATTTTTTTTGAAATGAGCCATTTAATAATTTTGAAAATTATTTTTTAATTTATTAAGAATGGGGTTTCTGATAAACTAAGAAATTATTCTCTAAATAAATAATAAAAGGTTTTATTTTATTTTGAAAGTAGTTTCCTTTTAATATGTGAAAATAGTTTTTCAATTATGGAAAAATAATTTCTAAATAGATTATAATTTCTAATTGCATTAGAATGTATTACATATAAAATTTTAAAAAAGGAGTTAGATTATAATAAGTAAAAAACCATAATTTATTGAAAAATTGTTTTCAATTAAATTTTATTAAAGGAGTTAAGATAATTAGAAATAATTTCCAATCGGATTTGAATTTTTTTCAAATTAAATTAAATTTATGTTTGGAATAGGAACTTAGTTTATTAAGGAATTAATGAGTTTATCTAATTTAATTTTTTAAGGAGTTGGAAATATTATTTTAGATTATGAAAATCAATAACTATAATCGAATGAAGCTTGATATTTTATGCATATAATTTGATTATTGGTGCATATGTTGCATACTTTATGTATATGTTTGATATATATATATATATATATATGCTAAATTGCATATTTTATGTACATGATATTACTACATGTAATTTTGTATTTGATGAGATGAAAAAATTAAATCCCTTGCTGAAATTATTAAGTATATGTTTTGAACATAAATGTTACTTTTCATTGTTATGAGAATAAACCGGAGTTCTGTTTATTATTAAGCTTGTTGAGCAAACTCAAGGTCACTTTAATCATAATATGTTTAGTCATATAAAAATGAGTTTTACTTAACTAAATTTGTGTTATTTGGATAAGCAAACTCATAATCACATGAATTTAAAGGCAGAGTTAAGAATAATATATAAGATATGTTTTAGTAAGAGTTGTCATCTAACAGATCTAAGAGTCATATAAGATGTGATTGACAAAGTTATTATGTACCAAATTTAAATTTAGTTGGTTCGTTTAGCAAACTCAAGATCAACCAAATTTGAATGAGATCTTAACCCACTAGAAAGATTAGAGTAATGGTTCCAAATAGTAGTAGTAGAGACTATTTTTTCAAATAAAATAGTGGAAGTAACCAAATACATGATTAAAGTCCTAATTTTATTTAGTAATCATGGTATATAATTAATAACTTGTTTTTCTTACTACTTATTTTGTTTTGAATGGAATTTACCTTAAATAGTAGAGCTGTCACTAAGAGTTAATGAACCAAATTTCTTGGACATAGGATTATGTTTGAGAAGAGTTCTCAAAGCTAGAAAAGAAAAATTGTATGTCCATTATACAAATTGTCCATTAATCCTTGTTGAGGATTTGGTGTTAAAGTTTTAAAGATATGTCATAATCATATAGATGACGAAATGTATTAATATTTTGAGCTGACAAAATGTCTTATAAATTTTTATGACAACATGTAAGATGTATGTCAACACCATGAAAGTAAGATGCAAGAGGTTACGTAAAATATACCTGGAAGGTATAATACCTTTATGAAATTGTTTCACTTAATGTAGCCTACTAAAAGCATAAATATGGACATTAATTAAAGGCTTTGCTATAGTATGATAATAGTTGTTATAAAAAAAATGATTGCATGAGTTTTCTTGCCTATATATGATATAATAGAGATCATATTCATTTCTAGTTCATGCTTATGAGTATATGATATTGAATTTAAATTCAACATTATTATAATATTCGGTGTATGATAAGAAATTGATTGTTAAAGTAGTTGATCCAATTTTAGCCAAATGGTTTGTATGTATTGAATCAAAGGAGACTTTTTCTTAACATAAGTGGTCAGAATACAAAGTTGGATAATCAAGACTATTCTTTCATGCGATGCTGGTTAAATCAACATGATTAGAATCATAAAGTTACGTACAAGGATATATGTATCCTTTTGATAATGACTCGTATGAAACTTATAAAACTTTTTAAATTGAAGACTAACTAAGCTTTGGTGAAACGATGATGATGGTAATGAATTGTTAAATTTATACATGTGTATTAGATATAATAACAATTTATAAAATGATGATACTTATATTTCATTATATTACTAATGAATTTATGTGATATAGTCATAGGTATTAAATGAAATATTGATTTAAAATTTTTAAAAATTCAAATAGTTTAAATCTAAGTACAAGTTAGGAATTTAGAATGCTAAAGCACTTCGATGAGATTGATTTGGTGAGTTTTAAATTTTTAGTTATCTATAGGGAATGAGACCCTTTGGTGAGTACCTTTACAATAAAATTCCATAAGAAAATGGATTTATGTAAGAAGGAAAATACACTATGAGATATTGTATGATGCAATATTATTTTTTATATAGCTATGCATAATACAATGACTTACCTTCCATAGTTTCAATTAAATCAATTAGTAAGATTTCATATTAGATATGAAACGCTAAGTCTTTGAAAGAGTCAAAGTTAATGATTTAAGTATGCGATGCTTAGTTGAAGCATATATTATCCATTAGGTTTAAAACTAAGTCGAATAATAAAAGTTTATGCGATATCTGAAAGGTTGGATATAATCTTACAGACTAGTTGAATAAATTGATTATTTTAGTGTATACTTATATGAGACTGGTTCTCAAGATAAATAGTGGGAGTAAGATAAAATTTGAAAAGTTCAAATCTCATAACAATACATGCAATTGGAACTAATGCCAATAATGATACATTTGATATATAGATAAAAGGATATGAGATGTTGAAAGATTCACTTTCATGATGTAGCTACCCCATATCGCAGCTATTAATATGAGTGTTCAGACAGTGTGGAAAGAACGAAATGCCAGGCGGTTTGAACTCAAGTCCAAACGTATAGATCTTCTCATCTCCGAAACCCTCGACAACATTAAAGAGTTCGATTTATAAACTAAATACGAAGCAGCTCCAGCCTTTTGTAGTAATTACTATCGTATTCTCTTTTATGTTCTGAGTAGTTAAAAACATCACACTTCTCTAGTTTCAAAGGGTATCCCCTTAAACCCTTTTATAAGCTTTACTTTCATTCTTTACTAATACATTTTCTTCTTTCCTTTATATAAAAAAAGAAGTAAATCTTAATCAAGGTCTATTTTACTTAGAACAATATCATTTAAGATTGGAAAGGTCCCAATGTAGCAATAGTTCTAATTAATCTATAAAGTTTTTTTAATTAAGTGGAAATTATAAATTGGATCAATAATTCTTTAATGAACTTGGAACAAATTCCTTACATTGTTCAACATGGTAAAGTACTGTGGAATATTAGAGCCACTGGGCATGTAAAAGGATTTAAGGTCCCATTAAAGATCTAAGGATGTTTTAAGGTAAATTTTCTTAATTATGATGATAATTAAAATGAAAGTTAAAACATTTAAGTAAGTACTCACTATAGGTAATCTTGTAGAATTCTCTCATTATGTTACTATCCCACCAGTGGCATGATCATCATGTGGTGATATGTTATAAGATACTTCAATGATTGGCTTAGTCTAAGTGGGAGATTATTGATTAGTTACTATTATTTAAAGGCATTCATTATCTTGTAAATATTTAGATGTATGTAAAAAATCTATGGGAAAATTATATATTAAAAATGAGATTATAATTATGAGATTTATATTGCATTTATGTATTATTCCTAAATTGTTCCTATTCATTGTTCTATTAAGACTGAACATTAAAATGTAAAAATACTAGCATATGTTATGTTTTTCCTTATGAAGGAAGTAGTCGATCTCATAGACTAAAGCATGGAGATAAACAAACATGTGGGTGCTTATTAGAGAACAAGTTCACTGAACTGACCCTATATGAGAAATTCATTTGGAACATTACTTGTATGTCTATGGAAATTCTCATTGTGATGATTGTATAAGTGAGCCTTTGACATGAGGTCTCCAATATTATCTTATATAGGGATTGTTATATTTTAATACTACTTATGACCTATTCTAATAATAGGGAGTTCAATTGGTAGTCATTGGAGGTAGCATGAATTATATGGAGGTAGTTAAGTGATTAAGATATGATTCATTACCCTAAAGTAATTAGGGAGAATGTTCTTTTGTTCTCAATTAGTATTAATTTGAGAAATCCTTGGCTAAGGTGGAATGACGTTTTGTAAATAGTTTACAAAAGTCTTTGATTTAATCAATAACAATAGTGAAGAGCTAATATGGTTGGGCTTAAAATATAGTAGACAATAATTCTATGCTCCATGTATAATAGAAAAATTGCATGATGAAAGGAATGAATTATACAAAAAAAAATCATGCACGAAAAGGTTACTTAAAACCACTTTGACCTTCCTCAATATTTGGGTGGTCATGATGTGTTGCTAGATACCATTCTTAATCTATGAATATAAATTTTTTAAATAGAGAACTAAAGAGAAATTAAAGAAGTTTAATTTATCTCATCCTAAATATGATTTAAGGTTATAATTTGCATCCATTGTCAACATATTTAGGAACCTAATTGGTTTTTCATAAAGAACTAGTTGAAGGAGTAAAGATATTTTAATCAAGTTTGACTTGATTGGAAATTTTGAGAAACTTTATGATTAAATATAAGATATTTAATAAATAAGGATCAATATGAGATATTGAATCTTATTTTAGCATAATTGGTATTTAGTTACTAAAATGTCCAAAACCTATTATAAATAGGCTTAAGCTCTAATGAAGTTAGCACTTCTTGCTTAACCCTCTCAATAAAAGTTATAGAGTTTTCTCAACTTGTTCTGTAGATAATGTTAGAAGCCAAACACTTGTGCGGCTACGGTAGTTGATATAGACTGATTTTGAAAATAGTTTAAGGGATATGACAAGAAAAAGATCAAAATTCAGAACAAAGTACGAATTAAGATTCATATTTAATTATGATTTATGTGTTAATTATTTTATAGAATTAAAGTGATCTTTGTTTATGGGAAATCAAAATACGAAAAAGTTTCTTAAATATTCCGTTTTGGTTGAGGTCAGGTCCTACCCCAATTTCCCAACAATCAAAACATATTATACTTTTATTTCATTATATATAAGCTCACGTGTTTTAATAACTCAATTACCATCTTCTTCATTTATATAGTCTCAGTTATATTGTTCATTCTATTCCATTATCTACCTAGCAAATCAAATATCACCAAATAGTTTCCACAAGTGAAGAATAAGTACTGCTCAGTAATTCGATTGTATCAAAGGCTTAAATAAAATTTCTAAAAATTGATAAATACAATTTAGTCAAATTTTAGAAATAAGAAAAGATAAAAAAACATAATCTACTAAAGCTCAGAACGTAATCTACTTCATTCATCATAAGATTTTCCATAATGTTCTTTGTCATTTTGTATATGACTCATATAATTCTTTTTATTAAAAGTATTTTAATAAAAAGTCATAGATATATAAAAATGAAAACTAATAAAATTATGAATATATAACTTAAAAAATAATTTAATGAGTTAAATATTATCATATAAATAAATTAGTAATATCTTTTCTTCTATCTAGAATTATATTATTATATCATCATAAGCATAATTTGAACCTCTTTAAAACACTATTTTCATATGTAGCTAAAAAAATACTCTACCTTTAGGATAACCTCTATTTCTCATTAGTATTATATAAACTATTATTTTTAAATTTTATAGTTAATAAATTTTAAATAGAACTCTATAATATTTTTAATCTTATCATGATTACAATTTTTATAAAGATAAAATTTTATCTTAGAAAGATGAAAGAACTATTCAATTCAAAATTTATCCATTAAATTAGTATTAAAAGGATATCAAATTTGTTAAAAAGTTGTTATACAAAATCCCCAAAATTATATTCTTTATTTAGTATTTGATTTAAGTGTAAAAACATACTCAGATATAACCATGAGCGGTTTTGAATGTGTTTTCTACCTTCGTGAGTTTATGATAATGTAAAGACTATGAAATTGTAGTCTACATTTTTTGACGCAATTGATAGGAAATAAACTTAATCTCACTTAATTTTTAATTTTTGAACCAATAATCGATCTACTATAAGTTATATTAATAATATTCAATATCATAATCTCTAATCTCTCTCTTTTTAGCAAAAATCATGTAAGATCAAGCTACAGGATTAGGTGAAGAATGAACTCCTAGTTTTAAAATAAAAACCTACAGGCACTTATGTTATAGTTTTAAGAGAGAGACTAACTACCTAGTTGCGAGACAAAACCTACAACATTATGATCCTTAAGCCTCTAAGAGAAACAAACCCCCTTGTTAGATATCGAATTCAAACCCATATCTTCAACTACCCAAATTTTGTTAATCAAAAGCTTTCTAAAGACATTAGTTAAGTAACTCAATATTCTAAATGATTATTATTTTTCTTGTCATGTACATAAAAGAGACTATTAAACAAGAACATTATTTATAATTAGGAGAGAGGGATAAAAATACAAACCAAATATAATTATATAACATCTTTGGAGTCTTATCATGATCACAATCTTTATGGAGATAAAATATATATCTATAAAGATTGAATCACTAAATTATTCAATTATTACCTACTAAATCAAAGACATCAAACTCACTGGAAATGTATAATTCTCTTTAAAACTATATTTTTCTATTATTAAAGAACTAATTGGAGCATTAGAGTAAGGCTAAGTAAAATTATACATGGTTTTGACTAATTTTTCTACCTTTGTAGGTTTATGATGATATCAAGACTACATAATTTTAGTCTCGATCACTTGTTTATATAATGTTTGCTATAACTTTTTGTCACATTTTGGTATTGGATTCTTATTAACCAATGCCATCTTATAATCATTAAGACTTTTTCTTTAAATAATTCTAATTTGATATTATCTTGAATACTATATTAGCAACTTAAAGAAATTACTAGTTATAGACTTAATGGAATGTTTGAAACAGAAAATGCACTCCCCTCTCTCTAGTTTTGCTACTCTCTTTTTTTTTTCTCTTTTGGTCAAACTTAGTTGACACTTCTGTTTCTAACAACTTTTTAAAATTTTTTGACTCTTTTCTTAGCTCCTGTGCTTTTCACCGTTAGTAGAAATGACCCTCATTCATACATTCAAAATTTCTCTTCCTTAAGTTGTGGTGCCTCCTTTTACAAATTCTGCTATCTTGGCACCATCCCATCCTAATGGCACCAAACGTACTCTTCAGGCTTCAAGCTTAATCATTATTAACACTCCACCACATCAACCCCTAGCCGAGAGCTCTCTATTCCCATTCTTTCACCCAGGTCAAAACTTCCCTTAACTTGCTTTGACACTAAGAAAACTCTTATAACACCCAACCCCCTCCTCAACAACCAAACAAATCCTTCGTAAACATAAAAAAAAAGTGTTAATAAGAGACCACAAAACCTCTATCAAGCTCTATTTTATTCCTCAGCATTCTTCTTTTAAAGAGTCGTTAGTTATTTGTCCATATTTTGAAATCCTTCAAGAGGGGTAGCTTGTTGGACAAGCACCATTTTTGGCTTTCTCTTAGATAAAGGGCCATGTTTCTACCCTATGCAGAAGTGGGATTGAACTGGATAAGGAAAATTAAACTAAAAAAGATCATGATAATTAAAGAGGACTATTTCCTCTTTAGATTCTTGAAGGAGTAAAAGATGAGCTAGATAATAAAGTAGGGGTATTATATCTTTTTTACAAGCATCTCTTTCTTCAGAAGTGAAGATCTAGAATAACTTTGGATAAGAAACTAAGCTCTATACTAGTATAGATACAATTCCATAACATCCTCCCTAGAATATTGGAGTCCTTTTGGACATAATTATCTAGGAAGCACATTAGGAACACCTTTACGCCTTGAAAAAAATATAGTTGGAATAAGAAGAATAGGTTTTGCTAAAGTATATAGTAAACTAGAGTTATAAAAAGAGCTCCCTAACTTACTGAGAATTATGAGATTAGGAGTAGAAGGTAACCTTTAAGAAGCTAAAGTCAATGTTTTATATACATAGAAACCTAACTTGCTTACTATACCTAGATTTTAGAAACTAAGTAGGAGCTTTTCCTATGTCACCTATTCAAAACTTAAAGGGAATAAGGAAATCCAATGTTAGCAAGGTAAGGAACTTGTCTTAACTAATAAGTCTCCTATAGGAGTGGAGAAACCTGGAAAACAACCTGAATTGAATAAGGAGTCTTCTAAGAGTGGAGCACTATGGAAAACAACTTATCTAAAATGAGGAATCTCCCTTAGGTAGCTTACAAATAATGGTAACTTTTCATAATTCTTAAGAGTTAATGGTTCAAAATCCTCTAAAGTTAACCTATACACTATAATTTACCTACCAAGTAAGGACTTGAATTTTAATAAGAAGACTCCTTTTATTGAAGTGATAACAACATCTAACAGGAGGAAAAAATTAGGTGCAAAGCTCCCTCTTTAATATCCTTATTTTGAATATTAGAGGGTTACATAACCTTAATAAACAATCAATTCTTTTTGACCTAATTTTACTCTAAAACAATCATTTTGTTTGGCCTTTTGGAGACCAACATAAAAGCTAATACTTTCTAGTAAGGTTTATGGTTTATTCATAGCAATTAGAAAGTGTTCTTTAACCACTAATGACACTATAATGGAAGAACCATTGTAGCTTCGAAACCTTCTTGTGTTAAAGTTGATAATTACAGATTCTTAGAACAATTCCTCCCTATCTCCATCATTCCCTTGCAACTTAACATTTTTGCTAAGATCACATTTGTTTATGCTTATAATCTAGCTTCTTAAAGACAAGCTCTTTAGAAGGACATTATGGACCTCACTTGCTCGGTTTAAAAGATTTGGCTTGTAATTGGGGATTGCAATAATATCCTCTTCTCCTATAAGGTTTATGAGTACTTGGCTTAAATGCCCCAAATAGAAAACCTTGTTGTCTTCTTAACTCAGACCTAGAAGACTTAAGATATACTAGACATTAATTCATATGGTCTAACAAACATGATGGTAATATGACGCCTAGAAAAAGCTAGAGCTCTTATTAATAGGGATTGGAGCTTAACTTTCTCCAACAACCTATGTAAATTCCTATGCCTAAGACAACTACTCACCCTTTGAATTCACTTTTAATAAGCTTTCTTTCAAAAGAAGAAATTCATTTAAATTCGTTAACTATTTAGTGAGTCACCCCAAATTCAATGATGTTATCATCAAAGGTAGGACCAAATAGGTGAATGGTTTTTAGTCTTCTAAATATTACACTTAATGCTATTAGTAAGAACTTAAGATCATTAAAAAAAATTGAAGTAATACACTAAATACCCTTATAGTAGTAATGGAAAAGCTTAACAACCATCAAAATCTTTTTCTACTAAGGCTAAGGATACTCATCTCATTTTGGAGGAAAAGAATGCTTTAGAAGACTACACCAATGCATTTAACAACCATAATTCCTTTTTGTAAAAAAAAAGATTAAGGATTAAATGGTTAAAAGAGGGGGATAAGAATTTTCGATTCTTTTATAGCTTAATCATTAGTAGGAAACACTAATAGAATATTATGTATTAAAATACAAAGAAGGTTTGTAAGTATTAAACAAGAAAAACTCTATGATCTTACTTTCGATTATTTCATTAACGCACTAAGGACTTCTAAAGGCTCTAGTGATATAAAGAACTGCTTAAAATGGAACTTCTAAATAGCAAACATCCTCACTCGTTGCTCTATTTCAAAGATATAAGGTAAAGGAAGATCTTTTTAGTTTAGGGTTAATAAAGCCCTAAAAATTTCAATGCATACTTCTTTTAAAAATCATGGAACTTAATAAGAGATAAGGTCACCAAATTAGTGATGGAGCTCTTTTCATCAATTAAGCTTTTTAAAGAGATTAATATGACTTTCATCTCCCTTATTCTTTAAAATCCCAACCATTGTATGCTTCTATATTTCAGACCTATTTCTTTCTATAATGTCATCTATAAAATCATTTATAAGATGATTTCTTCAAGACTTAACTCTATCTTGCCTTCTCTAATTAATCCTTGCCAAGGTTCTTTTAATAATAGAAGAAGTACTAATGATGGTATTCTTATTACTTAAGAATTGTTCAAGAATTATCATAGGGATAGTACGATTAAAAGATGTGCTCTCAAAATTGACTTTATTCAAGCTTTTGATTAAGTGGAATGGAGCTTTCTATTTGAAATTCTCATTGCTTATGGATTTCCCCTTAAGTTCATTGGGTAGATTTGCTAGTATGTCACTACAACTTCTTTAAATAGTCTCATTAGTAGGGAACCCTCAATAATCATCAAGATAGCTAGAGGATCCCCTATCCCCTTATATTTTTAACTCATGTATGAAAGCTCTCTTAATAATGATTAAAATCATATAATTTCTAACTCTAATCAATTTTAATACCACTTTATATGTATGAAAATTCAGCTTTTTAATCTCCCTTTTGTAGATGACATCTTATTGTTGTATAGAGTCAAGCTAGATTCCATTGAGCTCATACTAAATTCTCTTAACAAATTCCAATCCATCTTAGCGCTCTTCATAAATGAAAAGAAAAGCAACATCACTATACCTAAAAGACTTGAATTGTTGTAACATCATTGTTTCTGCAAGCCTTAAATTGTTTGGTGATGAGGTTACTAAATTTTTTGGCTTCAAAAGTTTACATCATTCTTTTAAATACTTATGAATCAACATTTGACTTCTAGAATAAATTACCTAATTTCCAAACTCACTTTGATTCCATAAACAAAAAAAGGTAGTTGGTGTCATAAATTCCTATCATTTTAAAGGTAGATCATAGTTATCCAAGTCAGTTCTCTCAAGCTTACAAGTGTTTTGGTGTAATAAGCTATTTTTCTCAAGTAAAAATACTAAGGATATTGAAATATTACTAAATAACTTCCTTTAGAGTGGTCCTTAAAGGAAAAGATTAAGTGGCTGGAAATATGTTTGCCTAAAACTCAAAAGAGATTACGGTTGAAAGTTTTTTTTCTTCTTAAAACTTAAAGGGGATTAGGATTAAAGTTACTTTAATTATGAACAAAGTACTTCTAGTAAAAAAATAATGGATGCCATTTACAGGCAAAGGGTCACCATAGGTTAGGTGGTTACACATCCACATCTTAAAAGAAAAGGGTTAGGTGGTTACACATCCACATCTTAAAAGAAAAGAGTCTCCAAATGGTAGCTCCTAATCCTAACATCTCTTAATCTCTTTAATATATGCTAAATTTAAGAAGTAATTTTACTGAACATATCAAATTCATTATAGGTAATGGAGCAAACACTTATCTTTGGTATGATAAATGGCATCCACTAGGTCCTTTATATATGCTTCCTGCTAATTCTAATATAATGAATAGATTCCCTGCTAATTTTACAGTTCATTTACTCATTAATGCTTGCTTATTGTCATGGCCCCACAATCAAGCATCAAACTACTCCATTATTACTGATAATATGCCTTTATATTAACATGATCCAAATAACCAAGATGGGGTCATTTAGACCAATCATATTTAATGGGACTTCAATAATAGATCCTTTTAAGAGATATTCACTGAGGATAAGCTTATAGTTGGATGGGACAAACTTGCTTGGTATAACTTCAATTAATTAAAGCCTCCTTCATCATATGGCCTGCAATTAAACAACATCTATGCACTAAAGACAAACTTTTATATGCCTTGTTTAATAATCAAACCTACTTACTTTGCAATAGACAACCTGAAAGTTTTTATCATCTATTATTTAATTGTTTCTTTATAGACAACATTTGGTTTTCCATACTACAAATTTGTGGGATTAGTTGTATTTGCAATTAATGGTAGCATACCATAAATTGGGCATCATAACTTAAGTTTATGAGCAAGCATGAGACCAAGATGTTTATAATCATTTTCAGCTATCTCATTTACTTTACATGGAAGGAAAGAAACAATAAGCTCTACTTTAATAGTCCTATAAACCCCAGATCCTTTAAGAGGAACATGCTTCAATGGATTAGGGAGGTCCTTACTCTTAAGAATTCCTCTATACTCCTTAATCTATCTTTAGCCCTTTCATAGAATCTTTTATCTTTAGAATATTCGTTCCAATCTTCCCTTGAGTAGAGGCAATGCAAAGTTCCTAAAGTAAATTATTATGCTTTAGATGAATATAAGCTTGTCTATATGTCTACTTTAAACGAGTCTCTAATGTAAGCTTATTCTAAACGCCTTTCAATTCTTCAAGTGTGCAGAACCTAGGTAGCTATAGACAATAGCTAGTACTATGCAAGGCTTTTAGAAACTACATCCCTTTTTGGACCTAGCTTTACCCTCTAAGGTTCATTTAATATATTCTTTGCTTTTAAAAGAAATTCTTCATTGAAGCTCTTATTTAGTAATATCACTAATCATTTTAATAATTTTTAATCTAACATAAACTTTACAATGCAACATTTGAAGGTTTTTCTTCTCCCATCTTATAACATACTTGTCAACAATTTTATGCACATCTCTTTTTTGTTTTAGAAGAGAAATGTATAAAAACATAATATTTCTTTTCACTTGAAATGCTTGCAATTATACATGATCTTATTAAAGTGACTTTTAAGAGAAAGTTATTTCAAATATTCTAACTTTTAAACAATTTATCAAATCTATCTTAACTTTTATTTTGTAATATTATTATATATTACACCTTTTGAATATATATATTGATATGTCTCATTATAACATTGTTATCGTTATGGTTGAAACATTTTTTTAAGGTGCCCTACAAAATTTAGGGATATTTGGACTTATTTTTTTTAATTTTTAAAATTTCAACATTTATGAAAATATAAAAATAATTTTCTCAAGAAAAAAATTTCAAATTGTTATCAACATTGCATTAGATTATTATTAACACTTATAATAATTTTCATGTCAAAATTATAAGTATTAATTTTTTTTATAGAAAGAAGAACTCAACACAACTAAGTCCTCTCACTAATTAGAATATAAGTCAGTATACATTTTTATAGACCATTATGTCTAATGTTATAAAGTGAAAGTTGAAATATATATGAGATTTTGCTCATATTTTACGATATTTGACATAATTTACCCTTTTTTAATTTAACCATAAATTTAACTTGAACACATAATTGTTCTCTTTATATAATTCTATCACACAACTCCTTCACACGTCTTTATCATTATTCTTAATTTCTTTAATAACATCAAACAATAACATGCTTTTTTTTTTCAAAAAACTCTTTTTGGACTAACTCAAACCCTCCATTCATACATGCTTCTTGAATTGTTTCTAAAAATCATGAGTATCTATCTTATTATCAAAACAAGCTTTAGCCTCTTTACTAATTTTATGTATCTTACAAATTTTATCATATTGTTTTATAAAATATTTAAGAATTATTGTATATCGTATATACTCTTCAAAATAAACATTCATTTCATACTTCTTTCACGTGGAGGACACTCCAACTTATAAAAATAAGCTTTAGTTTAAACAATTAGATTAAAAACAAGTTTAAAATCTAAGAGTTTAACTCCGATTTATATTTAGTGACCATTTTTAATCCACCAACCAATTTAGCTTTACTAAATGTACTACAAACCAGTACTTATAAGAAGTGATATTTAAAAATTCTACATCTTTTACTTCTACTTAAATTTTATGTATTATTTCGCATAATATAACATACGTATCATATGACCTTGTGTTTGGCATAACCTCATTTAAATTTATTGTTCTCGCATTAATCGGTGATACACCTCATTTAGATTTTGTTCTTGCATTTATATAAACATGTCGTTGATGACATTTATCTACAAGACAACTTCTTTTCTTGTATTATATTATTCTTAGAATATGTTAGAAAACAATTCACATTCTCCTCTCCTCTAGCTTGCACCATCAATAAGAAACTATTTTTGTTTTGCTGAACAATGCTAATTATGTTATTGGCCTTTGCCTTGCTTGTTACATAAGGTAATAATTTTTAAGTGTTGAATAAATCTTGTATCTCATAGATTTAATTCGTGGCTATGTTATTGAATAATGTTATTAGCCTTTAAAGCTTCCAATATTCTTACATATAATTCTTTTGCTTGTTTGCCTTTTCATGATAAGCTGATTATATGAAGTTTTCCATATCTCCTTTGATGAGAAGTGAATGTATCATATTTTTGTTCATCATTTTATCTTTTAAAGTAGAAGATTTTGTGAAGCTAAGATGTAAAGTGTTAGCATGATTTCATCCATATTATCAAAATATGCCAACTTGATGGATTCATTATTTGAAGTTTTCCTTATTCTATATAAGAAATTAATTGTTGCATCATAACAATTAAATACAAATAAAATAGATAAAATGAAACTAAGTTAATATTGAAATTAGAAAATAAATATATTTTATTTAACACTTATTTGATCTATTTTCTAGAACGTAAATAATTTCATTACTCAGCCCAAAAATGGGAATAATTTTAAGCTACAAACAACTAGTTAGCAAGCAAACTCGTAGTTCTCAGCTTTTCGGAATCATCAACATACTTTCAAGAGATTTAGTACAAAGCTAGCAGCTAAAAACTGCTGAGAAGCAAATATATTCCGCCTTGCAAAGCTAGGAATCTCTAGAAAACATTTTCCATAGAAAAACTAAGTGCTTGTGTTAGATTCAAACGTGTAATTGTCTCTATATTTCTTCGATTCGTAAGCTACAAGCAGTATGAATTTGAGGTGTAAATAAGTTTAGTCTAATATTTTCTTCTAGATTCCTCTTTAAGGACTCCCTTGGTATGTTCTAATTTTGAAAAATTCTATGATCATGCTCTATTTAAATGTTGCAAACTAGATCGCTTAGAGAGGTTTTAAATACTATCATGTCACTTGAACTTTTAGATAGAGTTGTGTAGCACTAGTCTTTGATCACATCCCAATTTCCTTGAGGTGGAGCGAGGTTTCAAAGTTAGAGTATGTGGCTCCATTAGAAATTTGTGTAATGGAATTCAAGAAACAGATGATCCAAGCTTTCAACTCCCTATCTACATAAGATGCATTGAGCTAGAATGTTAAGGAATCTAATAAGCTTTCTAATGTGTTAAGTTTCCCTTTGAATGCTAGCCAAAGCATGAAGCCAGCTCAGGGATGAGTTTGACTTTACCATAGCATCTTATACCAAGATGCCTTAGGGTGTAGAGTATTTCAAAGATTCTTGAAGGAACTATTGCTGAAGTTACCAATTATTGTTTTACTTTAGCGGATACTGTCCTCCATATTATCTAGTTATAATCCTAGAACATGTTTTATATATGTTTATATAAGTTAATTATATAATTACTGTCTTTAAAAAGTGTAATTTAGAGTTTAATATTATATTATATTATAATAAAACAAGCAAATCATATTTTAAAATTTATCAAAACTTTATATAGTATTTTTCAAATTTAAAATTTTATTTACTATTAAGGCTGAGATAAGAAAAAAAGATAAGTTAAAAAGGAATTAAAACTAAGATAAAAATTAGTACTTTATTGATCTTTATCATATGTAGACAATTTTATATCTACTAGATTAGTTAAACAAAAAACATAAAAATAGTATAAATGCAATTAAGAAATAATATTAAATGTAATGAATAAATATCTTTGTTTTTAAAAAATTAGTTATTTATATATATATACATATATATATTATCTTTTAATCATTTTTGTATAAAGGTAAAATTCATAATTGACTATTTTATTAAATTATAAAATATATATTATGTTGAAACTAGAAGTATGTTTACATTGGAATATGATAATAATTAAATAAATATTAATTGAAATATTAATTAATTTTTATTATTCCAATTAAAATTTTCTAGATTAATTTAAAGTTTTTAAAGTTATTATTAATTTTTTGGATCCTAGAAAATAAAAATATTGATAAAGAATAACAATCAAGTTATGTTAAAGGTAGAATATGTGTTATATTATATTAAAATTAAGATAAATTAGAGAAGTAAATAAAATTTACATTAAATTAAAGAAACTATGATTATAAAATAAGTTATCTCACTATAAAATATTTAAATATATCTTGGTGAATGTTTACATCGTTATTAAGTGAATGTTTACATCGTAATTAATAACTTTAAAATCATCATTATCTACTCTATATGATAGCTCTTTCATATATTCTTTATTTTCATTTTTTCTAAAAAATAAATGTTAAGTTGAATTGAATATTGGAATTGAATATAGTTAAAAGGATTACATATTTAGTGCAAGCAATACATAGGCCAAGTGCAACAATTCTCCAAATAAAGAAGAACAACTTGTAAAGGATATGAGATATTAAATTTCGCTAGTAGATAGGAAAATGTAGCGTCCCCTTACCGTAGGGTACACACCGGGACGCCCGGGGGGTCATTCCAGTACATAACCTATGATAAGGGCGAGCTACGTTTGATCACTACATTCACTTCATATGGCATGGTGTCACAATTTACTT
>JANITX010035531.1:0-20889 GCA_027564395.1 Erythroxylum ulei | reverse complement strand
ACTGAAATGTTAATGGATTTGTTACTTGGCTTTTCAAACTACTATCGAGTGTATCGAGTGTATGGTTATTACTGTCAATGTTGACTCATTAAAGCGGGCCCAGATTGTTTACCGATGTCCGCACTTATGATAGAAAATTTTTATACTGAGTTTTGACTGTGTTCGAGTACTCTAGCATGCCACACTTGCGGGTCACGAACTCGGATATCACCTACGATGTCTGGTTCGGGTCTTGCGGGAGTGGGGTGCTACAAGAGATGGATTTAATTGTTAAAAGATTATGATTGTACCATTGAATATCATCCTGGCAAAGCTAATGTGGTAGTTGATGCATTAAGTCGGAAGTCTAACAGCAGTATGGCTCAAGTACAATTATCAAGGTTACCGAGCCTAGTTTAGTTGAGACCATTGAATGTTGAATTAAATTTGGAGCAAAATGATACATTGATAGCTACATTGAAGTTGAGACTTGTGTTGCTTGAAAGAATCAAAGAGGCTCAAATCAGAGATCCAGACTTAATGAAGATAATTGAGAAGTTGAAAGTGAAGCTGGATTCTGATTTTGAAGTGAGAGATGATACATTATGGTTAGGGCAAAGATTATGTGTGCCTGATGTTGATAATTTGAGAAAAGAGATTTTGGAGGGAGCCCATGTAGCAGCTTATGCTATGCATCCTGGTACTACCAAGATATATAACATCCTGAAATAATATTTTGGTAGCCGGGAATGAAAAAATAAGTAGCAGAGTTCGTTTCTAAGTGTATAACTTGCCAGTTGGTTAAGGTTGAGCATCAAACTCCTGTTGGAAAATTACATCATTACCTATTTCGGAGTGGAAATGGGAACCAATCACGATGGATTTTGTTATGGGTTTTGCCTAGGACTCCGAGGCAACACGATGCCATTTGGGTCATTGTTGATAGACTGACCAAATCGACTCATTTCTTATCAGTGAGGGAGAATTATTCATTAGATCATTTGACTTGGAGATATGTAAATGAAGTTATGAGATTGCATGGGGTTCCAGTGTCCATTTTGTCAGACAGGGATCCTCGATTTACCTCGAGATTTTGGGGTAGTTTACAGGCAGCTTTGGGTACAAAGCTAAATTTTAGTACTGCATTTCATCCTTAAACAGATGGTCAGAGTGAGAGAGTGATTAAGAATGTTGAGGATATGCTTAGAGCTTGTGTTCTGGAGTTTCAAGGAGCATGGGATCAGTTTGTGACTTTTATTGAATTTACTTACAATAATCAGTATTACAGTAGTATCAGTATGGCTCTTTACGAGGTGTTGTATGACAGGAAGTGTCGTTTGCCTCTATATTAGGATGAAGAGGGTCTAAGAATTGTCGAAGGCCCAAAGTTGATTCAGGATACTGTTGATAAGGTAAAATAGATCCATAACATAATTAAAATAGCACAAGATAGACAGAAAAGCTATGTGGATCAACACAGGCGAGATATGGAGTATCAAGTCGATGACAGAGTCTTTCTGAAAGTGTCGTCTTGGCGTGGTGTACTGAGATATGGTAAAAAGGGCAAATTAAGCCTGAGATACATTGGTCCTTTTGAGATTCTTAAGAGGATTGAACCTTTAGCATATAAGTTAGCTTTGCCTAACGAGATGTCTCAATTGCATGTTTCATGTAAGTATGTTACGAAGATACAAATCTGATCCTACAAGTATGTTTCCAGATACGAGGTTTAGGCCTTTCTACAGTTTTCTCAATAGTAAGCTCTTTTAACGGGTTAGAGAATCTTTATGCTTACGATTGATATGAGCATCTGCAGGAGACCTTAACCTTTATATATAGCTTCCATATCGGCCTTCCTCATCACAAGGTCGATATGGGTCTGGTCTACACTAATTGGGATCCATTTTCTACCAGAACTTCGACCCATTAATCTAGATCATTTATTGTAACATCCTATTACTTGAATTAAGATTAAAATGGTGTTTATTAGAGATTAATGAGAAATTAGGAAGCATAATTCACGCTTATGCATAATGTGACATACACGCACACGATATTGTTGATTTTTCAAATAACAATTATTTGTACGTGCATTCATTGACATTTTCCAGGTATAATTGATTGTATAAAATGCAATTAAAATGTGAATTGTGAATTATTTGAGATGAAAATTTATTTGGAGAATAATCTAATTATTTTATATTTTGGAGATTTTTTTGAGAATTTTAAAAAATTTGGGGATTTTTTAAAAGAAGACAAATGGGAAGGTGACACATGGCCCACATGCATGGGTGCCATGTGTCATTGAATTGTTAATCCACATAGTCACCTTGTCTTGTAAAGAAAATTTTTCTGTAGCTCATTCTCGGTTGTTCTTCATCGCATGCACCAACCCTAAACAGAAACTCTATTTTCTTATACATCACCGAAACCAGTCCATATATATCATTTTATCACTAATTATTGCTATTTGCTTGACCCATCGAAAACTTTGTCTACTCTTACTGTTGGTGTTTTTGCTGGAAACAAGTAAGTTGTGCTTTCATTTTCATGGTTATAATAGGGATAAATGACAAAGACATGATTTTTTCATGCTTATGGATGGGTGCATGCGTGAACGATTTTAGACTGTAAATCGATGTTTAAAAAAAATGCAGAAAAGATGTAGAAAGTGATGAAAAACCGTAGGTAATGTACTGTTTTTGGGTGTTGTATTTGATCTTGCATTTGAGATGAAAAGAATGAAACTATGTGATGAAATGAAGATTTGGATGAGGTTATTGTTGGATATTAAAACACATGCAGAAACATATAAGCAGAAAAGTTGATTAACACAAGCTCTGTTTTTTATTGTATATACGTAAATGTTTGGGTATTGTTAGAGATGGATTTAAATGAGGTTAGAGTTAAAGAGAACATAGAGCACAATGAGGTGTTGTGTTTTAAGGAGTGAGATGATAGAAAACGTGGGTTGATGGGAAGAAAAAAAAAGAGAAAGGTGCAGAAGTTATAAAAGTATAGTAGAGAGAAAGTGAAGGTGAGATTTCGGATTTTGATGATTAAGTATGAACCTTATATTTTTGATTTGTTGTGAGTTGTTGAGCTGAAAGGAGAGTAGGAAAGTTGGTTTATGTAATGGATGTAGTAGATATGAAGTGGAAAAGTGAAAAAAAGGGTTTTCGATGGAGAAGATGAAGGTTTACATTCTAGAGAGAGAAAAGATGATGGTTTGCATGTACGAGTTTCTTTTTTACTGAACAACTTTAAGTCTTTTGGTTATAACGTTTTCATCTGAACTCTAAATGGCTTGAAACTTGAATCAATGGATTCCTAATACATTTTTCTTTCTCTCCATAAAAATATAGAGCTATCTGAATTAATTTGAAAGTGATTGATAGGATGAAAGTGTGGAAGTCTGCTGGAATGTTATGAACTGGAGAATTTTCATGAACATGCTTCATTATTCTGATTATAACTTGAGCTGTATATTTCTGAATGAGTTGATTCTTGATTAAGATTAAACTAAATACATATTTATACATTTGGTGAAGAAGTTGACTTGTAATTCTGTCTATAAGACTTTTAAATTTGGCATGAAACTGCATCTTAGCTTAGGCTGTAGCCTTACCAGGGACAGAAATCATGTCCTATGATTATTGAATAAATTGTATTGATGTAGGCCTAATTAGACTGAGGTGTCTTTAAAAAAAGTTGTAGCTAATTCTCTTAGATTTAAATTGGTATAAAGTTTGTAATTTTTGGATACTGGAATTGAGAGGTATGAGGTGTACAACTTGAATGCACGATCATACATTAGCCAAAATTTCAAATGTGCACATTCTGTGATATTTTGTGCATAACTCATCGAATAATGAACCAAATTCAATGATCTTGGTATCAATAGAGACTTAAGACATAGGAAAATAATGTTTTAGAAGGAAGTGTTACCAAATTCCTTCACTTTCTTGATGAAAGTAATTAAGCAATTTGAACCATAAGTATGTTGTTAGAAAAACCAGAAGTGCTCAATTAAGTTATGTAATTGATTTCACATTGTTTTATTATGGTCCAAATTATAAATACAAATGATATTAATGAGGGCTTTGATATCTGAATGATTTGATGATAAGGATCAATAAGATACTCCGAAATTGTCATTGAACATGCATTGTGCATACTTTCTATACATTGATGTGGATAAAATAATACTTGTACATTTGTGCATAAATGTGATATTTTTTAATGTGTTGTGTATGTTATAGAGGAGCACATCGGATGCCAGTCAGACATTGCCAGAACATCTAGGCAATAGCTTCTTGGAGCGTACTGTGAGTCAATCTAGATGAATTTCCTAGGATTGATTTGATTTCATTTGCCAATTATTGAATTGTTGCGATTCGTTTCTGAATTCCGAACTTAAATCTGAAGAGTAAATATTTGGGACTGTATTGGAAGCGTTATGATTTGTTTGATCATTCTGTATGATATATGAATTCTCAACGAAAGTTGAATGTCGGACTTAGGTCTGATGATTTTGAAATTCTGACTGTTCCGTGATATATGATTCGGAACGTAGAGCTATGCTTCATGATATATGTTTCTGACTGAGCCCAATGGGCCAGTATTTGTATATGTGATAGGCACTCAGTCACAACATTAATAACGAATATGGAGTCTCATATGCATCTGTATGTGTTTATATATGATCTGATTCACAATGATTAAATGATGTGCCATGACAGTGTGAGTACTTGAAATATTCATGTTCTGTATGAATAATTGTGAAATATGTGATTTGTGTATGTGAATCAGGTGAAATCATCAATGATGGTTCACTCATTGAGTTCACAAACTCATAAAAATTACAACGTGATTTTTCAAATATGAGACAGGAGACTTAGTATTTATTCTAGATTAAAAGAACGTTTTGGACTAAGTTATGGCTCATAGGTCTATTAGCTGACGTCAGAGGGTTATAACTTTTATTTTGTAGTTTTTGCTAGAACCTGTATAAGGTTTTGTAAATATTCGTCTAATGGTAACAGTGTAGACTTTTTGAATGAATGCAATGAATGGTTTTAAAATTTGATGAATTCTGATTATGTTAGATGATGCCATGTGTAAGTTGGATTTGTTTTTGCTCTAGCATGCCATTATCATAGGATATGTACTTAAATATTCTTGAATGTTTAGGTTTGTACCCTATGGTTGTGGGATGTTGCATTCATTAGGCTACTTTATTATCTTTATTTGGATAAAATTATGTAAATTAATCAATAATTTATTGAAAACCTGAAAAAATGCAATTAATAATTGTCCAACTTTATAGGAAAGGAAAATATTTTCCACCACTATTATGTTATGAAATCGTAAGTTTATTCACTATTATATATATTATAACAAGAAAAACATATCTACAAAGGATGTTCCTATTCTCCAGAATTATATCATAGTTGGGTATCATGCTATCATTACGGTACGAAACTACACCAAATTTTGTTACACAGATACTCTCATTTTGGAACAATTCTCTAACTAATAAAAATTAGGTGCCTAACTTGAAGAAATAATTGTTTAAATTGTGGTTGCCATGATCCCATCTCATTATAATTTTGTTTCCCTAATTATTCTTTTTTTTTCAATTTCCTAAATTTGGTGTCATGTTCATTATATAGTAGTTATTGACATTTTATGTTATTGGCAATCCTCGATTAATTATTTAGAGTTCATGACATAGTAGTTGTTGGCATTTTATGTCATTGTAGCAATTCTCTATCAATTATTTAGTGTTTGGTTCTCTAGCTCTGTACTGGACGCGGAACTCAAACTTTGGTTCTTAATATTAGAATGATTAGGGTTAACAGATCAAGACTGTAATTCAATTAAGATTAAGATAAATAAAACATATAAGTTATTATTATGAGTAAATAAATAAATAATAGGATAACATTAATTTACTAAATATAAGCAATGTTACGAATACCGTACTAGTACTAGATTTGATTATAGTATAGTATTGTACCCGTACCGATCAATATTAGGTACTATTTTGAGTAATTTTTTAAATTTACGAAATAGTTCTTAAATTTTTTAGCAAAATAGTCCACCAATATTTTTTAATTATAAAATAATCTATTAGTATTATATCTTAATAAGTTAATTTGAATCTTACTGTTGAGAGTAGAGTAGAGAAGAAAAAGGTAATGAAACTGAGCAGTCAACATAACTTTTACACTTAATCGTGGCCATTTTTTCTACACTAGATAACCTATAATGAGTAAAATAGATGTCCATGGCAGGCATAACTTTTCAATGCAAACCAATAAGAAATTTTAGAGCTTCCAAATACTCCACTCAACTAAAAACAAATAATATAGCACTTGTAAGCATAATTTATTGCATATACATAGTTGCAATAGTCCTTTAACCTAGATCTTAGAATTCTATGTTTTTAACTAAAATATAAAATAGGAATTACACACCTTGATCCATGATATTAGTTTAATCTTAATTTAGAAAAACCCCTCAAAGTGATTGAATATGTAGAAACTTGATTTCTCTCCTCTATCCCTAAATAATCTTACCTTGTGATGGTGAAAAAGTAAAGAGAGGCATGTAGGGCGAGAGAGAGGACCATTTTCTATTAAATAGGTATATATAAATCATTCCCATCAAATGGTTAGCATTTAATATTATTAAAACCATAATTATTGAGCTACATATAATATATATAGGATTTACATTATCCCACTTGACTCATTAATTGAAAAACGTTATATCATGGTTTAATAAATAAACATTCTACGGATAAACTTTACTAAATTATTTAAGGTTGATCATATCATAAATCACAATCAAACAACGATACTAATAAGGGTCGTAGCAGTTTTACATCTTAACAAACGACATAATTCTTTCTATGTACTACAATATTAGCACTTTATTCAATATGATTTACAAATAAGAAACACACTAATGGTATAATAATAATGTCTTATTTAAAAACAAATCTTATCAACATAATTTATTCATAAATGTATAATATAATATAGGAATGACAGACATAAACATAAAGGAGCTCACAGTGTCAAAATACAAACATCATAAATCTTATTAATCGTATCACATACTACCCATTCTTTCAACATGTTCTTTAAAGACTTTCGGTGCCAATCCTTTTGTTAAAGCAACTGCAATCATATAATTAATGCTAATATATTAAATTGGCATTGTTTTTTTTTTTGAACTTCTTCTTTAATAGACAAATATTTTAATTCCATATATTTAGCACCTTTAAAATACTTGTCGTTCTTTGAAAAGAAAACTGTTGCAGAATTATCACAATAAATTTTCAGTAGCTTGACAATATTGTTGACAACTATAAGTCTCGAAATAAAGTTCTGTAACCATAATCCTTGAATTGTAGCTTCAAAACGTACTAAAAATTCAACATCCATAGTGGACGTAGCAATGATAGATTACTTTGCACTTTTCCAAGAAATAACCCCCTAACTAATAAAAAACTAGCCAAAAGTGGACTTTCTGGTATCAATCCAACTAATATAATCTGAATCTGAATATCCAATCACTTAGATGATGACTGAATCTCCTATAAGTGAACATATGGTCTTTAGTACCTTATAGATATCTCAAAACTTTCATTGCAGCTTTCCAATGATCCAATTCATGATTACTTTGATATCTACCTAGCATATTAACAGTAAAGCTAACGTCTGGTTTGGTGCAAGTTTTTGATATCTACCTAGAATACTAATAGTAAAGCTAATGTCTGGTCTAGTGTAAGTTTGAGCATACATTAGGCTTCCAATAATTGATGCATAAGGAATATTTGTCATTTGCTTATGTTGCAATTCATTCTTTGGACATTGATTAAAATAAACTTGTTTCCCATTTGAGTTGGAACTACACTTGCAGAATAATTTTTCATGCCAATTCTCTCCAAGACCTTATTAATATAAGCTTTTTAAGATAAGCCTAATTGTTCTTGTATAAGCTTTCTAAGATAAGCCTAATTGTTCTCGTGACCTGTCAAAGAATATTTCAATTGCTATCACATAACTGGCTTCTCCCATATCTTTCATTTTAAAATTCTTAAAGAGAAATTTATTGGTGTTGTACATTAAACGAATATCATTAGTAACCAAAAAGATATCATCAACATAAAGTACCAAAAATATGAACTTACTCCCACTGATTTTTTAGATATATACACTGATCAACGATGTTTCCTTTAAATCCAAAGGAGGTAATAGTATAATTGAACTTAAGATACAATTGTTGGGAGGCTTGCTTGAGTCAATATATCTACTTCTCAAGTTTACACACCATATCTTCCTTTCCTTTAATTGAAAAACCTTCAGGTTGATCTACATACACTTCTTCCTCTAAATTACCATTAAGAAAGGTTTTTTTTTACATACATTTGATGTATTTCTAAATCATAAAGAGCTACTAGTGCCATAATAATTCTAAAGGAGTCTTTCTTTGAAATAGTTAAAAAAGTCTCCTTATAATCAATGCCATCTTTCTAAGTATGACCTTTGGCAACAATTCTAGCTTTATGTCTTTCATTATTTCCATAAGAGTCATGTTTGGTCTTAAAAACCCACTTATATTTGACTCTTTTATAACCTTCAAGCAATTTGACTAAATCCCAAACTTCATTCTGTTCTATAAAATTCAACTCTTCTTTTATAGCATCAATCCATTTAGTAGAATTAACACTTTTAATGGCTTATGAAAACAAAATTGGATCATCCTTATTTCCTAAGTCAAATTCTGACTCTTGTAGATATACTGCATAATCATTAGAAACATATGGTTTTCTAAGTCTTTGAGACCTTCTTAATGTTTTTCTAATAGTGTTTCTACAATTGGAACATTAATTGTAGGCTCAATGGGTTCATTAACTGCAGGCTCTTCATGAAATGTTTGATCATATATTTACTGCTTCTATAAATTTTCTAACCTTTTTACAACTTTAGGAGTAACATGTATTGAAGAATTTGGTAGGGAGCTTGAAATTTTATTTCTTCTAACTCCATTACATGGTTTTTCAACACTCCCACTGGTTTCACCATTCTCAATGAGCCTAGCATTTCCAGTTTCAACAATTTTTGTTGTATGATTAAGAAAATAAAATCTATATCATTTAGACTTTTTTGGATAACCGATAAAGAATCCACTAACTGTTCTTGCATTCAATTTATTTTCATGTGGATTATAAATTCTTACTTCCACAAGGGAAACCCTAAACATATTGGTGCCTTAGACTAGGTTTCCTTCCAGTCCACAGTTCAAAAGAAGTCTTTGGAACTACCTTACTATGAACCCTATTTAACAAGTAAACAATAGACCTCAATACATGCATCCACAATGATAAGGGTAAAAATGAAATACTTTACATACTCCTAACCGTATCCATTAATGTATGATTATACCTTTTTTCTACATCATTTTTTTGTGATATACCTAGCATTATGTACTAAGCACATATACCATGCTTTTCAAGAAATTTGGTAAATGGACTTAGGCATTGTCCTGACTCTTATATTTTCCATAAAATTCACCACCCCGGTCAGATATCACAAATTTCACCTTTTTATCTAATTATTTTTCCACGTTATAAACAAACACCTCTAACTCATTTGTTGTTTGAGTCTTCTCATGCAATAAATAGACATCTATAACATGAAAAGTCATTAATAAATGTAATAAAATATTTTTCTATACTAAAAGATGGAACATTAAAAGGCCCACATATATTAGTGTGTATAATTTCAGGAAGTTATGTGCTTCTTATGGATCCTTTCTTTATGTGTTTGGCTTGCTTTCCCTTAATGCAATCCACACAAACACCAAAACTAGTAAAGTTCAAATCTAGTAAAATTTCATTCTTTACCTATCTTTGTAGTATTTCTTTGGAAATATGAACTAAATGTTTATGCCACAAGAAAGATGAACTTTCATTAATTAAATCACGTTTAGTACCAACATTTTGATGTAGGGTTAGTAAGGTTTCAACAAAAAAGTTATCAAGATTTAACTTGTATAGGCTATCATAAAGAATACTAGAACCAATAAGACAATTGTTTTTAAATAAACTAAAACATCCATTCCTAAATTCGAAAGTATAACCAATAGAATCAAGTTTAGGTAAGGAAACTAAATTATAAGAAACAGAAGGTAAACAAAGTGTCTGAAATAAATCTAAATGATGTCCATTATCTAAAATCAAACGATAAGTTCCTATGGCTTCAACTGGAGCTTTAACACGGTTCAAACTTTTCATTTGGGTTTGGGGTTTGGGTTTTAGGGAATCCCTAGAAGGTATTTGAAACATGAGTGGTACAACTAGAATCAATCTATTAACTATTATATGAAAATTTAGCCAAATTAGTTTCAAAACATACTAAAGCAATAAACGTACCATTCTTTTCGAACTAGCCTTTACATTTTAGGCAATCTTTTTGATAATGCCCAAGTTTCTTACAAAAATGGCATCTATCACCTTTATGTTCCTTCTTTTAAACTTGACTAGAGGATTCATTAACTTTAAGTAGTTTTTTCTGGCCCTTGCCTTTTCCATAATTCCTTTTAGGCTTCTTTCCAACTCCTTGATGACTTACCAAATTAATGGTATGGGTCCCCTGGTTCTTAAGCCTTGTCTCCTCTTGAACAAGCATACTGGCCAATTCATTCACTTTCCACTTATCCTCTATATAATTCATCTAGAATGGCCCACACTACTCATGAGGTAAAGAATTAAGAATGAACTGCATCAGGAAACATTTATCAACTTTCATTCCCAATGTCTTTAGTCTTGTTACTATATTTGTCATTTCAATGACATATTCATGCATACTTCGTGAACCATCAAACTTTTTAATGGTCAACTTAGCCATTAACGTCCCCACAAATGGCTTATCAATAGTTTGGGAATGCTTTTCCACAAATTTCACAAATTCTTTAGAAAATTCAGTGCTGGGAAGAGTTGTCTTAATGTTTTTAGCAACAGGCATTCGTATAAAAATTAAGCTCAATCTGTTTGATCTTTGAAGTAAATCACTTGTTAATATAGAAATGACGTATAATATGTAAAATAAACCAAAGGGGGGTTGAATTGTGTTAAATTGTTTAAGATATTAATCTTTAAAATCTTCTTGATTTTCTTTATAAATTCAGATGATTACAAAAACAATTCACTTAATTTGGTGAGTAATGCTACAACAAAAATTAGTATTTATTCTTCTAACAATAAGAGAATTAAATAGATAAGAGTTAGAGACTATGACACCACGATTTATCCTGGTTCACACTTAACCTTGGGCTACGTCTAGTCCTTAGAGTTCGTCTGAGATTTTACTATATCCTTCAACGTTACAAGTATTATTTCTACACTTGTAGAGCCTCTTTAGGTCTCTTTCACAAAGTATTCTTTATCTATTTCCTTAGCCTCTTCAGGCTCTAGCCTTTCTTTCACTCGAAAAGATATTGTTTGATCTTCACGTTATAGATGTATTTGCTCTCTTGCTTTCTTTCTTTGGTCTCTTTTTTCATAATATTTTTTTTCACTAAGTGACACTTGAGCACAAAATTTCTCTAAATATGTTTTTACAATCAGAATTCTTTTCTCTTTTTGTATTGTATCTATTTTTTATGACTATAACTAATATTTATAACCTAAATCTTCAACGGTCTTCTTGAGAATTCTACTTGTCGAATCTTCTAAAAACTGTTATTAGTTGAGTCTTGTAACCAACTCCAACTAACCAACGTTCTAGTACATTCTTCAATTACATCATCTTGCATAGATTCATATGCTTCGTCTGGTGTCTTAGACTAAGCACTTCATCTGATCCGTCTTATTCAGCTTTTACATAAGTATCGTTTTGATTTGATGATTTGTGCCACTTACATTTATCTGTGCACTTAATAAATTCATCAAAACAGTTCATACATTTCTATGATTATTATTATTTGACTTTCATCAAAATTAATAGAAGAAGTGAAGTCTTCTTGACTTAACAATCTCTCCTTTTTTGATGATAACAAATAATCATAATATTAGAAGATAAAAATAATATTAGACAAATAAAGAAATATTTAAACAAAAAAAACAAGATATTCAATGATAAACAAAAAAATTCTAATTCTTTTTACTGTTCTCCCCCTATTTATTATTAATTAAAAAGATAGCTCCTTTTAGATGCTTCAAAATTTCAGAAAACATTTGTTGAATATCAATGTGGATTGTCTTGAGGTCTTCTTCTATAGAAACACGTATAAGTGCTATTTCCTTATGAAGATTAGCCACTGCATCACTTAGTTCATCAACCTTAGTATTAATTTCTTCAATGTTTTTAGCTAAGGCTTCTTGAAATTCCATCTGCTTGTGACTTGCTTCATTCTATTTGATGAAATTCTTCAAGAACTCCGAAATAATAGTAGTATCTTGTAGTATTTCACTAAGTGGATGAGTGTGTTCAAAAATAATTTTTTTTCTAGATGAATCGTCTAACTCTATGATTTTAATTGAGGGTAATTTGAAAGGATATTTTCTTTCAGGAATATCAAGATCATTAGGTCTGGGTAATTTGTAAATTGGTTGCCCTAGAAGGTTTAAAATAGTTTTAACTGAAGAAATGAAACCTAAGGGTTTGAAATGAATACGTAAATGCGCAAAGGTTTCTAAGTTAAAATCGATACCTTCAATTGTGATACTTTTGTACCTTCCTTCTGATACTGTGCCAACTACCTTGAAACTTTCATCTTTGGTAGATGCTCCAAAATTACTTCTTAATTCCCTTGATATATGATGTGATACATAGACATCTACAGGTTGAGCTGCATGACATATATCGTCTATGTTCTTCACTGCCACTTGAATCTCTTGTTTTGTGAGATCATCTTCGTGTCCTTTAGGAAACTTCTTCTTCTTTCCTTTCTCTTTGCTTATGACTAGTGCTGGGCATCTAGGTTGTACATTTGGTACAATCTTGATTGTCGTTCTGCTTGTTATTGGATAGATTGTATAAGGATCTTTAGTAATCTTCAATAGATATGGTTCTGTCTTTTCATCTCGCGGAATACTATATAGTCTTCATTCTTCAGGACTTAGAAGATGTATTGTCTGATCATTTACTATTATAGATTCAATTTGAACCTTAACTGTCTTTTTAGAAAGTTCTCTAATGATAACTGAACCTCTGTTACGATCAAGTGTTGATTCTTCTATGACCTTCATCTTCAAATCTTGTTTCTTTATCGGTTGAGGAGGGTTGTAAGGTACTAGCTATTGTTTAACAGTCTGTGTCTTTTGTGGAACATCATATGATGAAGCCTTCTTCTGAATAAGCTCGTCTTCTTTTATTCTTCTACTGATTTGGAAGGGAGTTGATGTTGAGGCTTCTTCTTCTCAAATACTAACTTCCTTTTTATCTCTGTCTCTCAAGCTGATTGTGCTGATTGAGTCTGAGAGATAGAGAAGGCTGCTGTTGTTATTCTTGATCCTTTTTACTCTCAGAATCACTACCAAGAATCAAAACTTTCTGTTTCTTCTGTTCTTGTTGTCATAAAGTCATTAATCTTAGTGGCTTTCTTGACTTCTCGGGCCTTTTTGATTGGAGTGTCTCAGCCTTCCTCTTTAAAGACACTTAGTGAGTTGGTTGTAAAACCTTGCTTTCCTTCCTTTTTGAAAACGTATTAGCTTATATCTGCTCATTAGATGATTGTTCAACCTTTTTCTCTGCTGATATTCTTTCGGACAATCGAGGTTTTGGTTGTATTTCTGACGGAACATTTTCACTCTTGCTTTGTCTTACTGAAAGCTCCCCCTTAGATTGTGCTTTCAGTGTAAAATTCATATCCGCTTCGGCTTCAGTCTTAATCCCCATTTTGTGAATATTAGAGGCATTGATAACACTCTTAACATTCATCTTTACTCTGTTTCCTTTTTCAAGTAGGATTCCATATTCTTTGAAGAATCTTGTTAACAGCATACCGTAAGGTAAAGAACTACTCTTCAAATGATAATCCCCCTAGCCTTTATTATGTACTTCAAAATCAAGAACGGAAGATTAACAGGTTGGTGAGTGAGTAGATGAAACAAACAATGTTTATCATTCATTGTCACCAAGTCCTTTGATCCTGCTCTTGGTAAGATATAATAGAGAATAAGTGAATGAAGAACCCTAGCCTTCGGAATGAGGGTTGAAGACTTCTTGACTCCTGGATTACTAGACCCATATAGTTGTTGATTAATGTTGGCTTTTTCTACTTGACTTTGAGCAATCCAATCTGTACTGTTAAACAGTTAAGCTCCTTCATTTTGGCACCCAATAGCCTTCATAATAGAATCTTGTGTGATTATTACCGACAACCCATCTACCGTCGATACCATGGTGTTGTCTACCACCTTCATAGTTTTACAGAACTTATATACTTCATTCAAATACACCGTCTCTTGGATGTTGAAGAAATTCTTCCAGCCAACTACTTCTATCTCAGGTTCGATATTCATCCGATCATTCTTTAGAGAAGTAAAATCGATGAGTCTTCCATAGATAAGAGATTTCGGCATTTTTAATCTGTAAAAGATAAACACTAAACACAGAGATGTCTTTTGCTTAAAGAAGCAAGGTTAGCATATATAATGAAAGAAAGATATGAAATGAAATGAGAAGGATTTGAAGTTTAGAACAGAGGATTTGATCACTTTTGTTGCGAGCACTTTGAACAAGTCGGTTTTGAAGTTTTTCAAGAAAATTCTAGAGTGTAAGGTGTTGTAGATTCTGAGATGATTTCCTTTTTATATACACTCTTGAAAAGTTACCATTTGTAACATTTTTAACTGATCCTCCAATAATCATGAAATTGAAACTACCGAGTGAAAATTACTGTTACTATATAATCTAAAAACTTACAACTTTTCAGCTTCTTTAGAATGAATCATTTGGATCATGGAGTTTTAGACGAATGGTCATTTAACATTACCAGATTCATATTTCGTCTAATTTCCTTGAATTTGTCTTCACTTAAGGCTTTGGTGAAGATATCTGTCCATTGTTGATTCGTCTCAACAAATTGTAGGTTGATGAGCCCTCTCTGTACATAGTCTCTTATAAAATGATGTCTAACTTTAATATGCTTTGCCCTTGAGTGTGGTATTAGATTCTTTGAGAGATTAATAGAATTTATGTTGTCATAGAAGATTGGAATCTAATCTTCTTGGATAGAATAATCCTCTAACTAATACTTAATCTATAACAACTATGAATAACAGCTTGCAGCTGATATGTATTCCGCCTCTGCAGTAGATAGAGCAATTGAACTTTACCTCTTGCTTGACCAAGAAAGTGACAACCTCTACTTGTACTCCTTCTATCAACCCTATCTCCAACATAATCAGTATCACAGTAGCCAATTAATCTAAAATCTTTACCTTTGTCATACATTAAGTAAAGATCAGTAGAACCTGCAAGTATCTTAATATTCTTTTGACAGCAATATAATGAGATTCTCTAGGATTTGCTTGAAATCTTGCACACAAACAGACACTAAACAATATATCAGGTCTGCTTGTAGTTAGGTAAAGCAAAGAACCAATAATTCCTCTGAAAAGAGTTTGATACCAACTTCATCTTTAGATAAGAAGATTGAAGGATGCATAGGAGTTGACATTGGTTTAACATTTTCCATTTTATATTTGACTAAAAGTTCTTTGATATAATTTGTTGATGAACAAAATTCTTTTCTCCAGTTTGTTTAATTTTTAAACCAAGAAAGAACTTTAATTTACCCATCATACTCATTTCAAATTCACTTTTCATAAGATTTTCAAAATTTGAACATAATTGTTTAGAAGTTGCACCAAAGATGATATCATCTACATATATTTGTACATTGATAAAATCATTTTTAGTATTTTTCCTAAATAATGTTTTATCTTCTTGACCTCTAATAAAGTCATTTTTAATCAAAAACGAACTCAGGCAATCATACCAAGCACGAGGTGCTTGTTTTAATCCATACAAAGCTTTATGAAGTTTATAGACATAATCTAGTTTATCAGTGTCTTCAAAACCTGGGGGTTGTTTCACATAAACTTCTTCATCTATAAAACCATTCAAAAATGCACTTTTCACTTCCATTTGAAACAGTT
This sequence comes from Erythroxylum ulei, assembly GCA_027564395.1. NCBI lineage: Eukaryota > Viridiplantae > Streptophyta > Magnoliopsida > Malpighiales > Erythroxylaceae > Erythroxylum > Erythroxylum ulei. The sequence goes on along the minus strand of JANITX010035531.1, from coordinate 4,727 downwards.
TTATATTATGAAAAATAGCATATGCAAGCAAAATCCTAATAGCTTCTAGTTTAGCTACATAAGCATATGTTTCATTGTAGTCTATTCCTTCTTATTGATTCTAGCCCTGAGCTATTAATCTAGCTTTGTTATGGTTTACTTTTTCTAATTCATCTAGTTTATTTTTGAATACCCATCTGGTTCCTATAATAGATTTATTGAATGGTTTAGGAACTAGAGACTAAACTTGATTCCTTGTAAATTGATTTAACTTCTCTTACATAGCTAAAATCCAAGCATCTTCTTGAAGAGCTTCATCAATTTTCTTAGGTTTTAATTTAGAAACAAATGCTACATTTGTCTCTCTTCTAAATTTATCACTCCTTCTGAAGTTTCTCCTATAATCAAGTTTTCTGGGTGAGAAGATTTATATTTCTACTCTTTTCTTAAGCTAATATTTTTAGAGAAATCTTTTACCTTATCAGATGGATCGTCTTATGGTGAATCATCTAGATTATTAACTAAAAGAGTAGATAGAGTTTCATCATCAGAATCGTCTCTTTTATCTAGATGAGAATCATCATCAAATTTTACATGCATAGACTCTTCAATAGATTTAGAAACAAAATTATGAACTCTATAAGCTTTAGAAGTAATTAAATAGCTTAGAAAAATTCCTGAATTGATCTTAGAATCAAATTTATCCAACTTTTCTTTTATATTCAAAATAGTGAATTTGCAACCAAAAGGATGAAAGTAAGAAATATTTGGCTTTCTTCCCTCCCATAATTCATATGGAGTTTTATTTAAAAAAGGTCGTAAAAATACTCTATTTTGAATGTAACAAGCTGTTTTTACAGATTCTACCCAGAAGTACTTAGGAAGATTCATTTCACATAGCATAGTCCTTACCATTTCCTGAATTGTCCTGTTCTTTCTTTCTACAATTCCATTTTGTTGAGAAGTTCTAAGAGCAGAGAAATTATGAAAAATTTCGTTCTCTTTACAAAACATTTTGAATTTTTCATTTTCAAATTCTCCACCATGATCACTCCTAATTCTAGCAATAGACATTCCTTTTTCATTTTGTATCTTTTTGGATAAAACTTTAAAACATTTAAAAGATTCATCTTTATGTGATAAAAATAATATCTAACAAAATCTAGTGAAGTCATTAACAATTACGAGACCATACTTCTTTCCACTTAAACTTAGTGTGATCTGGTTGGACCAAACAAATCTATATGTAACATCTCGAGAGGACTAGACGAAGTTACAATATTTTTAGACGAAAATGATGTTTTAACTTGTTTTCCTTTTTGACAACTCTCACAAAAGAAATCTTTGTTAAAACTTATTTTTTGTAAACCTTTTACTAAATCATGTCTAACTAACTTGGAAATATGTTTAAAACTAACATGACCTAGGTTTTTATGCCAAATCATTTTTTCATCATCTTTTGATATAAGATATGAAATATTTTGACTTTTCAAATCATCTAAGTTAATTTTATAGAGGTTATTTCATCTCTTGGTAGAAAAGAATATGGAACTGTCCTTGTTTTTGACTAAACAAGAATTTTGATTAAAGCATACTTCAAAACTAGAATCACATAATTGACTTATACTAATTAGATTATGCTTTAAACCTTCAACTAGCATAACATTATCAATAGACGAAAATGAATCTTTACCAATTTTCTCGATCCCAACTATTTTGCCCTGTTGGTTGTCTCCAAAAGTTACTGGTCCTCCTTGCTTATGTTGAAGGTCCAGGAATATAGGCCTTCTGCCCGTCATGTGTCGTGAGCAGCCACTGTCTAAGTACCATTGATGGTGGTTGCTTCTCCCAAGAAAGGAGATCTGCAGTATATATTATATTCTTCTTAGGTACCCATATTTTCTTGGGTCCTTTGAGATTAGTCTTACAATTTTTCTTTGAATAGTAATAAGAATATTGTTTCTTTTTCTTTCTATTAGGAACAAAATTCCTATTACAAAGAACATTACTATTATGAATAGTATTTCTGTCATTATAGCCTAAACTACTTTTATCATTTGGATGTCTATAACTTCCAATCATATCATTCATCCTCTTTATACTTTCTGTAAATTTCGATAAATCTGCTGAAAGTCTATTAATCCTTTGTTTTAGTTGATTAATTTCCTCAGATCTATCTATAGTTACTTTCTTTTTCATATCATCTACTTATTTCTTAAGGCAGACATTTTTTTCCTCTAGGATTTTTGTGTTCTTCAAATTTTTAACAAATTTCTTTTTCAATAACCTATACTATTTTAAGATAACATGCGAATCTTCTAACAATTCTAAATAGGCATCTTGAAGATCATCAAAGTTAGAAATTACCTCATCATCGCATCCCCTTTTAGCTACTAAGTATATATTTGCTTGTTCTGATGTTTTTGAGTCGGATTTAGATTCAGACGAATCCAGATCTTCCCATTTTGCCATCATGCTCTTTTTGTTTTCTTGACTTTTCTTTTGAGCAACAAACATTCAGACTTATAATGTCCTGGTTTATTACACTCATAGCAGATGATAGAACTTTTCTCATTCTTCGAATTGTCTTTGCTATTCTTTTTAAAAGAGAAGTCTTTATTTCCCCTTGATTTCTTTTTTCACATCCTTCTAATGTTTCTTGAAATGAAGGATAATTCATCTTCATCTTCACTTGAGTCTTGATCAGATTCACTAACATTATCATTCATGATTTCTTCAATCTTTAATGCTTTTGAAGATGTGCTTCTATTTTTCTACATCTTCTGATCCTTCTAACTAGCCTTTAATGCAATAGATTTATCATTTATGGGTTTGTCTTCTGCATCAAGCTCTATTTAATGGATTTTCAGTGAACCAAGCAATTCGTTTTGCTTCAAATTGCTTAAATCCTTGGCCTCTTGTATTACTGTTACTTTAGGTCTCCATCTTTTTGGAAGACTTCTGAGAATCTTTCAGACATGATCTTGACTGTCGTATATTCTCCCCAAAGCTTTAAGTCCATTAATAATTGTTTAGAATCGTCCAAACATCTGATCAATAGTCCCATCATCTTTCTTCTTAAACAACTCATATTGATGAACAAGAATCCTAATCTTGGATTCTTTCACCTGGTTTGTGCCTTCATATGCAATGGCTAATCTATCCCACATTTCCTTTGCAAATTTGCATCCATGAGCCTTATCATATTCACTTCTGATTAGAGCACAACTTAAGAAGAACATGGCCTTTGAATTTAATTGAAATCGAACTTTTTGATCAACCGACCATTGGTCATGAGAGATGATATCCCCTCGTTGTCTGTTGGAATATATGGACCAGTTTCAATGATATCCCAAAGATCAATATGTGTGGATTCTATGAAGACCCACATCCTGTCCTTCCAATAATGATAGTCTTTACCATTGAATGTAGGGGGTCTTGAGACCAAGGCACCTTCTACCATAAAAACATGTGATTCAACTATAGATCTTTATCCTCATTTTGTAATAGTGTTTCTTGGAAACCTGCTTTGATACCAACTAAAGTAAATCACTTGTTAATATAGAAATCACGTATAATATGTAAAATACACAAAAGGGGGGTTGAATTGTGTTAAATCATTTAAGATTTTAATCTTTAAAATCTTCTTGATTTTCTTTACAAATTCAGATGATTACAAAAACAATTCACTTAATTTGATGAGTAATGCAACAATGAAAATTAGTATCTATTCTTTTAACAATAAGAGAATTAAAGAGATAAGAGTTAGAGAATATGACACCGCGATTTATCCTGGTTCACCTTTAACCTTGGGCTACGTCCAGTCCTCATAGTTCGTTTGAGATTCACTATATCCTTCAACGTTACAAGTATTATTTCTACACTTGTAGAGCCTCTTCAGGTCTCTTTCACAAAGTATTCTTTTCCTGCTTCCTTAGCCTCTCCAGGCTCTAGCCTTTCTTTCACTCGAAAAGATATTGTTTGAGCTTCGTGTTACAGATGTATTTGCTTTCTTTCTTTCTTTGCTCTCTTTTTTCAGAATATTTTTTTTAGCATAGAATTTCTCTAAGTATATTTTTACAATCAGAATTCTTTTCTCTTTTTTATTATATCTATTTTTGTTTACGACTATAACAAATATTTATAACCTAAATCTTCAACGGTTTTCTTGAGAATTCTGCTTGTCAAATCTTCTAAAAACTATTATTAGTTGAGTCTTGTAACCAACCCTAACTAACAGAATTTCTAGTACATTCTTCAATTACATCGTCTTGCATAGATTCATATGCTTCATCTGGTGTCTTAGACTAACCACTTCATCTGATTTGTCTTATTTAGCTTTTACTTAAGTATCATCTTAATTTGATGATTTTTTTAAGTCAAAATGATTAATGATTTTGATGAAAAACAAATAATAAAGCAAAAGCAGACGGAAGCAAAAGCAGACGGAAGCGAAGCAAAAGCAGACGCAAATAAAAACAGACAGAAACAAAAGCGGACAGAAGCTAAGCAAAAGTAGACGGAAGCGAAGCGAAAGCAGACACAAACAAAAGCAGACGGAAGCTAAGCAAAAAGCAGACAGAAGCAAAAGCAGACGGAAGCGAAGCGAAAGCAGACGCAAACAAAAACAGACCGAAGCAAAAGCAGACGCTAGACGCAAGAGCGGAAAGTAGACGGAAGAATCAAGAAGACACATCAGCTTGAGTTGGTTACAGAACTCAACTGAATAACCGATTCTTGAAAGATCA
>JANITX010032816.1:0-20997 GCA_027564395.1 Erythroxylum ulei | reverse complement strand
AATTCATCAAGTTGTTCCAAAGGATCAAAACGGCCAGTTATTAATGGAATTCCTTGTCGGCTCTCTGTAAAATATTCGTTTGGGCGGGGGCTTCCAAAAACATCGTAAGCTAGACCCGTGCTGACAAATAACCAACCTGCAATGAATAGGGAGGGTATAGTAATGCTATGAATAATCCAGTATCGGATACTGGTAATAATATCAGCAAAAGAACGTTCTCCTGTGCTTCCAGACATGTTGAACTCCACATATTCTTGTACAGTCAAAAGGGGGATCGATTCCATAAAATCAGTAAGTAGAAATTTACTGAAATGTAATCCTTGTTAGATCGTCCATTTTGTACCAACGGTGTCTTTTGAGTATACCGAATCAGTATAGCTATCCTTCTTCTAACAGAGCAATGAAATTTCACAATCGAAATCTAGGACTAGATAAGTTCTTTCTTCTTTCTTCATTGATTGTCTCGATGTATTCAAAAATCCGATAGAAAATTTTTGGATAGTACATTTTTATAGTAATAGTATAAAATGAAGGTTCTTCACATTTCACATTATTAGTTTCGGACTAAAAACTAAGTATCAATTAAAATCGGAATATGGTAAATTGGTTTCTTAGAATTCATAAAGGAGATTTTATATTTCTAGAATTCAATTAGATGCCAAATCTATAAATATACTTTTTGTGGTTGTTGAAGATATTTTTTCTATTTTCTTCTATATTAATTCAAAATTAAAGAAATTGAAATAACAATTGAAATAACAAAGTTATTTTTCTTTGTTTTTGTTTTAATATTCATTTTTCTTTCTAATAGAAATAGAATTCTATTCTAGAATAATATATAAAATAATACGAAAGATTTTCATTATCATTAGATTAGTTTACTCAATTCATGAGTTGATTAATAAGTCTGTTGATTTGGAATCACAGGATGAGTAGATGTCACAGATGATGAATTTATTTCTAAATTATGTCATTCTATTTCTCTTTTTATTCGTCTGTAATAATTTATTGATGAATCTCCAATTTTCAATTGTATCTTTTAAGTAGTATTTTTTCTTATCTTCTTTTTTCTCTCAAAAATGGAAATTTAGGGAAGTGCTTTATAAACAGATGTATAAAAATAACATATTTCATTTAGCTTCTATATGCTCACTATAACTAGTTATTTCGGTTTTTTACTAGTGGTTTTAATTATAACCTCATCTCTATTTATTGGTCTGAGTAAAATACGACTTATTTGATTTGTAATTTTGAGAGGAATAGTCAATTTTGGAATAAGACATTCTATAGTTCCTTACTGTGTCAATTTACAATTCTCGGTCGTTGAGATTCATGATCAATACAGATTAATGGTTAAGGATAGATATTACCTTTCTTTTTACCTTTCGAACAAATAAAAATGATTGAAGTTTTTCTATTTGGAATCGTGTTAGGTTTAATTCCCATTACTTTGGCTGGATTATTTGTAACTGCATATTTACAATACCGACGAGGTGATCAGTTGGATCTTTGATTAATTAATGTCTCTTTTTTTGCGGATTCCCTATTTTTTTGTTTTAATCCTAATCTACAAGGATTAAATTCAGACTTTTTAATGTTCAATTATTTCAGTGTAATTATCATTCGAAAAATACAAGAATCACGTTCTGTAGGATTTGAATCATCACGCTCTGTAGGATTTGAACCTACGACATCGGGTTTTGGAGACCCGCGTTCTACCGAACTGAACTAAGAGCGCTTTGTTTTCATAAATTATTTTATATGATCCAAATCCATTTTACATGTATATACTATATCAATATATATACATATAGATATTCGGTATGTATGTCCAATTGGAATTCGTCTTCAATTGGTCCCGTTTTATTGCTCATCTCATATAATAAATATATAATACGGAATATAATACGGAATATCATATGATAAGTAATAGTTAGGGATAGGGATGACAGGATTTGAACCCGTGACATTTTGTACCCAAAACAAACGCGCTACCAAGCTGCGCTACATCCCTTTTCCATTTGTTTCTAGTGTTATTGTAAAGAATCTTTGTCTTGTTTTCCACATTTTTATCTGTTGATATATAGATATATATATAATATATATCTATCATTTTTCTAATTTTCTGCCATTTTTTTTAGTTTCCTATACTATAATATAGAATAGAATATGAAAAAGAAAAAAAAGATTCTAAAGAAATATAACTAATATTCTTTAGAATAATCAAAAAGAATATTAAATTCAAATAAATTTTAGATAGAAAAAAGACTTAAAAAGGAGGATTTGAAATGCGAGATCTAAAAACATATCTTTCCGTGGCACCAGTAGTAAGTACTCTATGGTTCGGGGCTTTGGCGGGTCTCTTGATAGAGATCAATCGTTTTTTTCCAGATGCATTGATATTCCCTTTTTTTTCATTCTAGTTATTGACACGGAAAGGGGTGAAGAAGATTATAGATCCAATTAAGTATTAAATATATGTAATTAATATGTAATTAATCTCCTCTTCTTTATTTCGTCTTTTATTTCTTCTTTTTTTTACAATTGTAATAGAATAAGTTAGGAAAGAGAAAGAATAAGGGTTAATTTGGCCTAATTGAAATTCGGAGTGAAACTCGGGATCTCGTCCAGGCTTCCATGGAATTGAATTAATAATTCAATTCCATTTCTATTAATAAAAGAGTGAAAGCAGAAATTTAAATGGAATGTATAGGGTGGGGGCAACAATATCATAAAAAATACTTAGTTAAAAAAACGAAAATACTGTATTGCAATTGTATTGCAATTCGAAACGAAATATAGTTCGAGATCATTGTATTATTTTTGTACTATATTAATCTTAATCTTAATTGGAACGAAATCTTTCAAAATTGGATTTCTAATTCTTAATTTATATTTTCGTTTTTTCGTTCTTTTCTTTTTCTTAGATTATAATCCGAAAACAAAAGAGTTAAGTGAATTAAAAACCCAAGGGAGGTTCATGGCCAAAGGTAAAGATATCCGAGTAATTGTTATTTTGGAATGTACCGGTTGTGATAAAAAGAGTGTTAATAAGGAATCAACGGGTATTTCTAGATATATAACTAAAAAGAATCGACAGAATACGCCTAGTCGATTGGAATTGAGAAAATTTTGTCCCCGTTGTTGCAAACATACAATTCACGCAGAAATAAAGAAATAGATCAAATTGATCGCTTGTGTGTTACCCTTCGAACCAAAGAACTTAACATGTAAAATGATCTATTTTTCTTATCTATATAGATAGATCTATCTGTATTCTATCATTTACAGTTGAATATATACAAATATCAGTATATAACAACATATATTAAAAAAATAACAACATATATTAAAAAAGTCAGAATAAAAAAACAAATCCTTTATAGTATTTCTTGTAATAAATGTGATTTTTGGAATAGGGATAAATAAACCATGGAAAAATCTAAGCGACTCTTTATGAAATCCAAGCGATCTTTTCGTAGGCGTTTGCCCCCGATCCAATCGGGGGACCGAATTGATTATAAAAACATGGGTTTAATTAGTCGATTTATTAGTGAACAAGGAAAAATATTATCCAGACGCGTAAATAGATTGACCTTAAAACAACAACGATTAATAACAATTGCTATAAAACAAGCTCGTATTTTATCTTCGTTACCTTTTCTTAATAATGAAAAACAATTTGAAAAAAGCGAGTCAACCGCTAGAACTACTACTTTAAGAAAAAAAAAATATAGAAATTAAGAATTCTAAATCCAATTTTGAATTGAGATTTGAATGAAATATTGATTGATGTTTTGTTTGAAAATTACGACAATTCAATTTGGGTTTTTATGTTGTAAGAAAAAAGATAATAGGTAACAAAGAATCATTTTTTTTTATTCAGCGTGGTTGTTTATTTTGATAGCTTTATCATATGATAAAAATTCATATGATAAAGCTATCAAAATAAACAAATTTATATTCTATACCTTCCCGGAGTAAAGTCTAAGGGGATTTTTGGTTTTTATGATATCATTGGCAATCATAAAAAGACAATTCTGTTTTAATATAGCTATTTGTGCAACTATTTTACGATTAAGAAGCAATTGCCCCGTGTATAGACTATATACTAAATTACTATAAATATAATATACTTTAATATTCCCGCGAATTACTGCATTTATTCGACTAATCCATAAACCACGAAAATCTCTTTTTTTCCTATCTCTATCCCGATGAGCCGAAACCAAAGCTTTTATTTTCTGTTGAGTAATCGTTCGAGTAAGTCTTGAATGAGCTCCTCGAAAACTTGATGTAAATAAACGAATTTTTGTCCTTCGTTTCCGAGCTATATATCCTCGTTTAATTCTGGTCATTGAATAATTGAGACTTTGATGAATAACTATTTGATTTTTCAGTTATTCTTTTCTTCTTACTAGTCTATTAATAACAAAAATGGATTCTTCCAATGTATAAAAAAAAAATTCCAATGGCTCTTGCTACTATAACCTCCCCAACCACGATTTTATATATATATTTTTTTTTCTAAATATTCAACCTCAAAATAATAAATTGTATTGATACTAGATATCAAAAAACATAGTAAGTAATAGTAAATAAATTAGGACATATATAAAAAATGGGTGGGTTCCATCGTTTCTATGATTTTTTTTAGAAACGGGCAGGTCCTTTCTATACACCGGAGCCTTTCTTTCTTTTCATTTTTTATTAATTTAATTAATGTTATTGTTAACTTGTACAGTTCACACTCTTTGGCTCTACCCATCCAATATTTAGTTTAGTAAGTAGATTTTTTCACAATGAAATCTAGTTATACAGTAACGGTATTTAATTATGAAAATTTGCTGGGTAGCTGACCTTCTTATTCCGTTCGTCCAAAATCCATCAAAATTCATTCATTAAGGACATACTTTATCTTTAATTGAAATAGTATTTTCTCCGCTTAACGGGTAACTTTATATTTGTTTTGTTACCGATGGGAAAGTCCTTCTCATCTTAAATTGTAAATTAAGACTATTGGGTTTGCACCAATCGAAACCATAAATTTGATACAAGATAGAAGAATGTAAAGAATGTATATATATAAGTTAAGATAGTCTGAATGGGAAAACTACATTCACACTATCTTAACCGATCAACAATACTGAAAAAATGAAATTGGTTTTTTCTTCTTAGTATATGATCTGAACGAGTCGCACATACACCCTGGTACACGTTCCTCGGCGCTGAGGGCATCCCCGAAGAGCTGGGGATTTTGTGACGTTTCGGATTGGCTGTCTTGTGTTTCTAATAAGTTGTTTCATAGTTGGCATAGTAAGTTGTAATATATATATAATGAGCTGGTTTAGATCTATCCTAACCGTGAATTACTTAGATTCTATATTACTTATATTCTATTAATAGATTAACTAATAGATATTAATAGATTAACTAATAGAGATATTATATTAAAATGAAAGTAAGAAGATTCAAAAATGAAATTTCAAATCCTGTATTTTTTTAGAATAATCCTTGCCACTTATTTTTTATTCAACGGCTACAAGATCTACAATTCCGTGAGCTTGGGCTTCTGCTGCTGACATAAAAACATCCCTTTCCATGTCTTCGGATATAACCCATAAAGGTTTGCCCGTTCTTTGTACATAAACCCTTGTGATAGTTTCACGCATTTTCAGTAGCTCTTCCGCTTCCAGGATAAATTCTCCCGTTTGTGCCTCATAAAAAGAACTAGCGGGTTGGTGGATCATTACCCTGATTTTATAACTTAATAAGTATTTCCCTTATCTTGATAAAGATTTTGATAATGATTTCTCCTATATTGGTAAAGATTATCCTTATTCCCAAATAAAGGTAAAAGGGATAAATACAAATAAGAAAATAAAAAAATGGGCAAAAATAATATTAAATAACCGTACAAGCATTTTCTGCGTATTGATGCATACGGCTTTTCCATCCCTGCAATTCATTTTTTTCCTCTACTATGGATAGAGTATTTTCTTTGATGAATTTTTTTCTACGTTTACGAATTTATTTTTTTTTCATCAAAGAAAAACGAAGTACAAAATCTACCGGGTCTTTTGGATCCAGATCCTTAATTAATAAACAATCCAATAACCAACTTTCTTTTTTATTTTTTGAATCGCTTTAATTAAAAATACTACGATGGTTCCGTTGTTTTTTATATCATTTTGTTATTCAACAATCCGAAAGTTTCTTTTTTTTTCATATGTTATGTTTTCTTCTAATTAAAATAAAAATTGTTAAAAGTTTTCTGGTATGAAAAAAAAAACAAAAAGTCTGTGACACTAAAATTAAACTAGGTTCCTGATAGATCAGATAAAATTGTAAATACCCTCTTTTTCATACTACTCTTTCTATATATAATCGAATGATTTAAAAAACAAAAATTTGCATATGGAATTCACAATACCATGCTATTATTACTTATAAAATGTTTTTATTAACTGTTTTTATGGCGAAGGTATAGTCTTTATATATATTCTCAAATAAAAGAATCATTGGCGCCAAGCGTGAGGGAATGCTAAACGTTTGGTAATTTCTCCTCCTGCCAAAAGAAAGGATCCCATTGAAGCGGCTAATCCCATACATACTGTCTGTACATCTGGTTGTACAAATTGCATAGTATCATAAATAGCTATTCCGGGTATTACCCACCCCCCCGGAGAATTTATAAACAGATACAAATCTTTATTCTCTTCTTCTATACTAAGATATACCATAAGACTAATTAGTTGATTCGATATTTCACTATCAACCTCTTGACCTAAAAAAAGTAATCTTTCTCGATAAAGTCGATTGATTAGGATTCCATTTTTTTCCTTAAGAGCCGTACATGCACCTTTTGATGCATACAGTTCACCAAAAATCATATAAGCAAAAAAGGAATCAATGTGTCAATTTTAAACCTCTTTCTCTTTTCATAATGGACTTCTTCGAACTTTTAAAGAAAAATAGAATAATATACATACTCAATTTATTGAACTATCTTCTCATTGATGTATTGCTTTCATTGAGATCGAAGCCCAATCACAATGTAATTTTCTTGTTTCTGAATGGACTTTTTCAATTCTTTTAGGTTTCTTTTCTACTCTGAGTAAAGATCTGCCCGATTTTGATTTGCACATATAGGACAAATATTACAATACTACGTATTTTTGTTAAAACTTCTTCCTTTTCTGAATTTCTTATTTAATATTTTCTGTAAAATATACGGATATGATAGAAGTGGTGATCGTAGATATATTACCAATTGGTTTTTTCTAAACAGAGCCTGGGTACTTTATTTTATTGGTTCAATCAAGCCAACCATAAATTATTCATAATTTCGAGTAATAATCTGGATACCACCTCTAAAAATAAAAAAATCGATAGAATTTTATTTCATTACACTTCACGCTCCAAATTTTTTATGATTCAATCATTCTTCTTTTGGGGGTGAAAGAGAGGATATCTCGATCGGGGGAGAAAACGGGGAAATCCCATATGACCTACTATATCTGACAAGTCGCACTATATATCAACCCAAGATGCATCTTCTTCCCCAGGGCTTCGAAAGGGTACTCTTGGAACACCAATGGGCATAAAATGGAGAAATAATAAAATCATATATCTAACTTTAGTGTGGAAACGTAAGAATTAGCTTATCGTGTTAAAAATGATTTATTTTTATTATATTGCATTTTTTTTTTAGGAATACTAAATATAAAAAAAGGAATACTAAATAAAGTAAAGTTGTTACGAATGGGTCATTGGGGTGATAAGTGAGTATGTCTGCATTTACTTATTTAAATATTCATAGAGAAAATTGTAAACCCCTCTCGTCTCCCCACCATTGCGTATTGTTACTTATCGGGTATAGAATAAATCTGTTTCTTTTTATTTCTACAAATATGATTGTTCCATTTTACGAGAAAATCTAATGAAAGGCTAGAGTCCATAATATAAATTTTTCAAGTGCAATAAAGTTACATAGTGTCTATTTTTTGTTGATATAAGGGGTATTTTCATGGGTTTACCTTGGTATCGTGTTCATACTGTTGTATTAAATGATCCAGGCCGTTTGCTTTCTGTTCATATAATGCACACAGCTCTGGTTGCTGGTTGGGCCGGTTCGATGGCTCTATATGAATTAGCAGTTTTTGATCCCTCTGACCCTGTTCTTGACCCAATGTGGAGACAGGGTATGTTCGTTATACCTTTCATGACTCGTTTAGGAATAACCAATTCGTGGGGCGGTTGGAATATCACAGGAGGGACTATAACGAATCCGGGTATTTGGAGTTACGAAGGTGTGGCCGGAGCACATATTGTGTTTTCGGGCTTGTGCTTTTTAGCGGCTATTTGGCATTGGGTTTATTGGGATCTAGAAATCTTTTGTGATGAACGTACTGGAAAACCTTCTTTGGATTTGCCCAAAATTTTTGGAATTCATTTATTTCTTGCAGGGGTGGCTTGTTTTGGTTTTGGCGCATTTCATGTAACAGGATTGTATGGTCCTGGAATATGGGTGTCCGATCCTTATGGACTAACTGGAAGGATACAATCCGTAAATCCCGCGTGGGGCGTGGAAGGTTTTGATCCTTTTGTTCCGGGGGGGGTAGCTTCTCATCATATTGCAGCAGGAACGTTGGGCATATTAGCAGGTCTTTTCCATCTTAGTGTGCGTCCACCCCAACGTCTATATAAAGGATTACGGATGGGAAATATTGAAACTGTCCTTTCCAGCAGTATTGCTGCTGTCTTTTTTGCAGCTTTTGTCGTTGCTGGAACTATGTGGTATGGTTCAGCAACAACCCCTATTGAATTATTCGGTCCTACTCGTTATCAATGGGATCAGGGATACTTTCAGCAAGAAATATATCGAAGAGTTGGTGCTGGACTAGCCGAAAATCAAAGTTTATCAGAAGCTTGGTCTAAAATTCCCGAAAAATTAGCTTTTTATGATTATATCGGAAATAATCCAGCAAAAGGGGGGTTATTTAGAGCAGGTTCAATGGACAATGGAGATGGAATAGCCGTCGGTTGGTTAGGACATCCTGTCTTTAGAGATAAAGAGGGGCATGAACTTTTTGTACGTCGTATGCCTACTTTTTTTGAAACATTTCCGGTTGTTTTGGTAGATGGGGATGGAATTGTTAGGGCCGATGTTCCTTTTCGAAGGGCAGAATCTAAATATAGTGTGGAACAAGTAGGTGTAATTGTTGAGTTCTATGGTGGCGAGCTTAATGGAGTCAGTTATAGCGATCCCGCTACTGTGAAAAAATATGCTAGACGTGCTCAATTGGGTGAAATTTTTGAATTAGATCGTGCTACTTTGAAATCAGATGGTGTTTTTCGTAGCAGTCCGAGGGGTTGGTTTACTTTTGGACATGCTTCTTTTGCTCTGCTATTCTTTTTCGGGCACATTTGGCATGGTGCTAGAACTTTATTCAGAGATGTTTTTGCTGGTATCGACCCAGATTTAGACGCTCAAGTAGAATTTGGAGCATTCCAAAAACTTGGAGATCCAACTACAAAAAAACAGGTAGTCTAACATTCTTTTGTTCTTTTTCGACTTTTTTTATGATTTTAAATTTCACATAGAGAACTAGATAAATCTTTATTTCAATCATTGCAGTTACTCTTTTTATTTTATTTGTTGGGAAATGATCCCCAATAAACAGGTATGAAAGCTATAATTGTAAACCACAATAAAATCTATGGAAGCATTGGTTTATACATTCCTCTTAGTCTCGACTTTAGGAATTATTTTTTTCGCTATCTTTTTTAGAGAACCCCCTAAAGTTCCGACGAAAAAAGGTTAAATAATTTTTTATTATCTTAATTGAAGTAATGAGCCCCCAATATGGAGGGCTCATTACTTCAACTAGTCCCCATGTTCTTCAAATGGATCTCTTAGTTGTTGCGAGGGTTGCCCAAAGGCAATATATAAGGCATACCCAGTAAAACTTACAAGTAAACCAGATATAGAGATGGCAATTAGGGTTGCTGTTTCCATTATTAGAATTCTAAAGTTTCAAGATCACAATAGATCTATAGGATAAGATCCTTATATTTACAGCGAAATGGTATACAAAGTCAACAGATCTAAATGAATAAAAAATAGTATTTATGGCTACGCAAACCGTTGAGGATAATTCTAGATCTGGTCCAAGACGAACTGTTGTAGGGGATTTATTGAAACCATTAAATTCAGAATATGGTAAAGTAGCTCCGGGGTGGGGAACTACTCCTTTGATGGGTGTTGCAATGGCTCTATTTGCGATATTTCTATCTATTATTTTGGAGATTTATAATTCGTCCATTTTACTCGACGGAATTTCTATGAATTAGATTCACAAGAATCGGGTAATTAGTTTTTCAATAGAAAGGAAAGTTAAGCATTTTGGTTTCTTATTGTTTGTTAGTCTATTTCATTTGGATTTGGTAGTTTGATCGTGGAATTTCTTTGTTTCTGTATTTCCGGAATATGAGTGTGCGGCTTGTTTTAATGGATCCTATTGAAAGTACAGAACATAAAATGGATCTGTCATCTTGATAGAGATGGTTTTATCCCGTCAGATATTTATTCTAGTATCTGGAGCACGGAATATAGAAAATGGATTCTAAAAATATTAGAACTATGATTCATACTAAATATTTAGACCTCGCAACCGGACTTAAAAAACTTTTCAAAGAGTTTTAAAAATAAATTGAATAATTTTCATTCTTTTAAGTTTCCGGAGCTTATCTTTATTTTGATCAAAGGACAAACGTTTCCTTTAATTTTTTTCATTATATCTATTCATTGAATAAGTGATGATCCAACAGTTCTTACTCAGGGAATTTTTGGACTTCGATTTAAGGTTTTTTTGAATCATCGTGGTTATAGTATGAATCTGATGTTTTTTTAATTGATTCATAGGGTCCTAACAAGAGAATTCCTATCAATAATAAAAATTCAATAATAATAAAGAAGACAACAGTAAAATCATATTATACACAATAAAAAAATGAAGTAAATAGTAGAATATTCAAGAGGCCTTAAAAGATCAAGATAAAGACGAAGGAGCCGACTTGATATTTTAGCATTATAACCAAAAAGAATAGCTTTCGGATCTCTATTTTTTATTATCGTCAAAGAAAATTAGAATCATAGGATTAAATAAAGAAATTTCAAACTTTCTATTACACATATCTGTTTTCGTTACAAGCAGTATTTGGGTATTTTTGTTTGAGCCGTACGAGATGAAATTCTCATATACGGTTCTCAGGGGGGGTCCGTTGGTTTACCTATCTCAATAAAGTCTATGATTGGTTCGAAGAACGTCTTGAAATTCAGGCGATTGCCGATGATATAACCAGTAAATATGTTCCGCCTCATGTGAATATATTTTATTGTTTAGGAGGAATTACACTTACTTGTTTTTTAGTCCAAGTAGCAACGGGATTTGCTATGACTTTTTATTATCGTCCGACCGTTACTGAAGCTTTTGCTTCTGTTCAATATATAATGACTGAAGCTAACTTTGGTTGGTTAATCCGATCCGTTCATCGATGGTCGGCAAGTATGATGGTCTTAATGATGATCCTACACGTATTTCGTGTGTATCTCACAGGCGGTTTTAAAAAACCTCGCGAATTAACTTGGGTTACGGGTGTAGTTTTGGCTGTATTGACTGCATCTTTTGGTGTAACCGGTTATTCCTTACCTTGGGATCAAATTGGTTATTGGGCAGTCAAAATTGTAACAGGCGTACCCGACGCTATTCCTGTAATAGGATCGTCTTTGGTAGAGTTATTACGCGGAAGTTCCAGTGTGGGACAATCTACCTTAACTCGTTTTTATAGTTTGCATACTTTTGTATTACCTCTTCTTACTGCTGTATTTATGTTAATGCACTTTTCAATGATACGTAAGCAAGGCATTTCTGGTCCTTTATAGTGAATATGGATCATAGATATTTGTAATCACAATCATTTTTTATTTTGGGGAGGAATTTATTTCATTGCTACAAATATGGATTATTTAAAAGAATAAGACATGTATTTGGATATTTCCCTTCAACTTAACAAAAATTGAATTTTTTTCCATACACGCACGAATAGTTGAAGGGAACTCTCCGAAGAAAAAATGGATTATGGGAGTGTGTGACTTGAACTATTTATTGGGCCACGCAGATATCTGACTTTATCTTATCTGCCACATTTGAATTTATAATTAAATGTGTCTTTTTTCCAACCACCAAGTAAGGCTCTTACAGAGAGGGTAGGCTGGTTTTACTTGAAAAGAATCTTTTCTATGATCAGACTCGATTATATTCTACATGAACAGGCTCCGTAAGATCCAGTAAAATAAGTAATGTAGTATAGTCTGAATTATATCATATGTATTTCAGTAAACTTAATAGTATGACAACGCATTCATTTCCTATGCATTGATTCGATTTCTGATACTATCGGAGTGAAAAAAGTAGATCTAAAGAAAAACGCGGGTTGGATTATATTAGTAACAAGTAAATTCTTTGTACGTAAAAAGTTCCAAGATTTTGTTGGACAGAATAACAATTGCAAAGTTTGAGATCACCCAGAAAGCATTATCAATTTTAAAAGCCTACTCGGGTATTGAGCGTTTATCAAAGTTTACTTAATAAGAACTTAATTTTTTTTTTTTTTCAATAAAGAATAGTTTGTAACTTCGGAAAAAGAGAATCTAGTTTATTTTCTTACATAGAATCCTCATATATGTGTGAATAACACATACATTTTTTCTATAGATACATTCGAAATCTTTGATTAGTGCTCGAGCCGGATGATGAAAAATTATCATATCCGGTTCTTTCGGAGGATGGATCTATAAGAATTCACCTATCCCAATAACAAAAAAACCTGACTTGAATGATCCTGTATTAAGAGCTAAATTGGCTAAGGGAATGGGTCATAATTATTATGGAGAACCTGCATGGCCCAACGATCTTTTATATATTTTTCCAGTAGTAATTCTAGGTACTATTGCCTGTAACGTAGGCTTAGCGGTTCTAGAACCATCCATGATTGGGGAACCCGCGGATCCATTTGCAACTCCTTTGGAAATATTACCCGAATGGTATTTCTTTCCCGTATTTCAAATACTTCGTACAGTGCCCAATAAGTTATTGGGCGTTCTTTTAATGGTTTCGGTACCTACAGGATTATTAACAGTACCCTTTTTGGAGAATGTTAATAAATTCCAAAACCCATTTCGCCGTCCAGTAGCAACCACCATCTTTTTGATTGGTACTGTAGTTGCCCTTTGGTTAGGTATTGGAGCAACATTACCTATTGAGAAATCCCTAACTTTAGGTCTTTTTTAAACTTATAAAATTGATTCCATTTTGAAATAAAAAAAAATAGAATGCCATGTGTATTGTGTATCTAGGGAGAATTCTTTTTGAAACGACTAATCCCTAGATACATCTATTCCATTTTAGGTCTATTCCGAACATATGGATTTTTTTTTAAAGATCTAAATTACATATTTTCATCCCTATCGTAAGTTTAGAAAAAAAAAAAAAAGAAATCTGAAAAAATCCTATGCCAATGGATTTCAAATTTATGCAAAATGCTTTTCTATTTCTAAAAAGTCCAATATATATTTGACATCTTCTACGCGAAAATGTTCAATTTTCAGAAGGTCTTCTTGACTGTTATTCAAAAGTTCTAATAATGTATGAATATTGGATCTTTTGAGACAATTATAGATCCTGGGAGGCAATTCTAATTGGTCAATAAAAATGGATTTCAATGCTATTTCTTTTTTCTTTTTCCTTAGTTTTTCCTTAGCCAATATATCATGAAAAGTAAAAAGGGGCAAAGTAACTTTGTGTTGATTGTTTTCTAAATTAAAGTTATCTTCTTCTGCGTGTAAAAAGGGAATAAATAAATCAATCAAATTCCGGGAGGCTTCATAAAGCGCTTCCTTAGGAGTTAAACTTCCATTTGTCCATATTTCGAGAAAGAGTATCTCTTGTTTTTCATTCCCATTCACATAAGAATGAATACTATGATTTACATTTCGAACAGGCATAAATGTGGCATCTATAGGATAACTTCCATCTTGAAAGTTTTTTAGTGTTTTTATACGATACCCACGATTCCTCTCAATTTTTAATTCAATACACAAATTAACGGGTTCTGTTACGTTGGCTATATGTTGTGTATTATCAACGATTTCCACAGAGGGTGGTAAAATGATGTCTTGAGCGGTTACATATCCAGGACCTTTGAAACAAATAGACGCGTCCCGAGTTCCATACAGATTACTTCTCAATACAATTTCTTTCAAATTCATTAAAATTTCATGTACTGATTCTTCAATACCTATTATGGTAGAATATTCATGTGGTATTTTTTCTGATTTTACACGTGTGATACATGTTCCCTCTATTTCTCCGAGTAAAACTCTTCGCATTGCAATGCCTATTGTATCGGCTTGACCTTTCATAAGTGGAGACAGAATAAAGCGTCCATAATAAAGACGTTTACTGTCTATTCTTGATTCAACACATTTCCATTGTAGTGTCCGAGTAGATACTCTTATTTTCTCTCGAACCATAGTAATATATTATTTTGATCAAACCCTTGACTTGTTTATTTCTCTTGAAATCTTTTCAATGTTTCTTTTTAGTTTTACACACGTCTTTTTTTAGGAGATCTACATCCATTATGTGGCATAGGAGTTACATCTCGTATAAAATTTAATAGTATACCACTTCTACGAATAGCTCTTAATGCCGCATCTCTTCCGAGACCAGGACCTTTTATCATGACTTCTGCTCGTTGCATGCCTTGATCCGATACTGTTCGAATAGCATTTCCTGCTGCAGTTTGAGCGGCAAAAGGTGTCCCCCTTCGTGTACCTTTGAATCCGCAAGTACCGGCGGAGGACCAAGAAATCACCCGACCTCGTACATCTGTAACAGTTACAATAGTATTGTTGAAACTAGCTTGAACATGAATAACTCCCTTTGGTATTTTACGAGTATGCTTACGCGAACCAATACGTACATTTTTACGCGAACCCTTTTTAGATATAGGTTTTGCCATATTTAATTATTTCATAAAAATAAATCCAAGATATATGGTATGGATATATCCATTTCGTGTCAAAAAAGGGGGATCCTTTATTAAATTAATTATATCCTTTATTAAATTAATTATTTTATAACTAGAATTAATATTCTATTTTTCTATATTAATTCTATTTTAGTTCGATTAATATAAAATAAAATTTTTGAAATAAAATTTCAAATTTGAAATATCAATCAATCATTTTTCTTATAAAATAAAAATTGGATATTTGATAGAATAATATATATATAATAAGATAAAATATAAATTATAAATTTCTATATTAGAATTATATTTTTTTTAGAAAGCCTCTGTTTGTTAAAATATTATCCTTGTCTTTGTTTATGTCTTGGATTGGAACAAATTACTATAATTCGCCCTCGTCTTCGAATCAATCGACATTTTTCACAAATTTTACGAACGGAGGCTCTTATTTTCATATTTGCCATTCCTTAACTTAATAAGTTAATCCAAAATTGATTTATTGGAAGAAAATAAGGTTTGCTTACGTTTTGAACTTCTAATTGTGGTCTTCCCCATAAAAAAATGTTGAGGTTGAAAAACACCCAAATTAAATTGAATGACTTATATTTTTTTTCTTTCCTTATCGTATACCCATAAAAAGTACGTTGAATCTTTTTGGAAACATATCCTATAATCAAAATCCAATTTGCATTAATTATATAAGGGAACTTGAAACATACCCCGGGGAAATGATTCATGGGTAAGTTATTCATTTAGTAATTAAATCTTCGTGAATCCCCCCTTTTTTTAATTCCAGTTAAATCCCTTATCACATTCACAAATATACATAAAGGGGGAAGTTCTATTAGAAACTTGCGTTTTCTCTTTCTTTTTTTTTTTACCAAAAATGGATCGAAGTTTCTCATATAATTCGGGTGTTAGAAAGATTACCATATATAACATAAAACTTCTCCGCCAATTCTTTCTAATCGAGCCTCTCGATCTGTCATTATACCTCTAGAAGTTGAAAGAATTACAATCCCCATGCCCCCTAAAATTCGAGGGATTCGTTGATAATTAGAATATATTCGTAGACCGGGTGTACTGATCCGTTTTAAATTTAAAAAACTTTTATATGATCCTTTTCTATTTCTTCTATACCGTAGAGTTAAAACTAAAAAATATTTGTCGTTTTCTCTATGTTTTCTGACGTTTTCAACAAAACCCTCGCGTAAAAGTATTTTTACAATGTTTTCTGTTATGTTAGTAAATGGTATTTGAACCATTCCTTTTTTATTCATGTCAGCATTTCTTATATAGGTTATTATGTCAGCGATGGTGTCCTTACCCATGGTAAACAAAAATGATTGTTGCCCTTTACTTTCTATATAATCAACATGCTCCTTTTTCTATTTATTATTCTTTTTTTTTTTTACGTTCTATTATATATATATCTATCTATATTCTATATATAGATATATTGTTTAGGTTATCAAGTATTAATCTGAAATAAATAAGAATTGCTGCTTCTAATACTTATAATAATTACTACAAATTCTAATAATTACTACAAAAGGGATATATGTTAGATAAAATAGATTAATTAATCTATTTCACAAAAAAATAATGTATCCATAGCACAGTTTCGTCTTATAATACCTCGGGTGCTAATGAAACTATTTTAGTGAAATTTAACTGTCTCAATTCCCGGGCGATTGCACAAAAGATTCGAGTTCCTTTTGGATTTCCTTCTTGATCAATGACAACTGCAGCATTATCATCATACTGAATTATTATACCGTTGCTACGTTTGAGTTCTTTACAAGTACGTACAATTACAGCTCTGATCACTTCTGATCTTTCTAAGTTCGTATTTGGTACTGCTTGTTTGATTACAGCAACAACAATGTCACCAATATAAGCATATCGTCGATTACTAGCTCCTAGGATTCGAATACACATCAGTTCGCGTGCTCCGCTATTATCAGCTACATTCAAATGAGTTTGAGGTTGAATCATATCATTTTTTTATTCTTTCAGTCAAAAAATGGAAGTAAAAATATTTTGTGTTCAAAAAAAGGAACCTACATTTGCATTTTTTGTTTTCATCTTAAAGACCTCTTTCCTTTGGTTCTAATTTATTACCCTGAAATAATGAATTGAGTTCGTATAGGCATTTTGGATGATGCTATTGAAATAGCCTTTCTTGCTATATTTTCTGGTACCCCACCCATTTCATAAAGTATTTTCCCAGGTTTAACGACAGCTACCCAATATTCGGGAGAACCTTTTCCTGAACCCATACGTGTTTCAGTAGGTCTTACTGTAACCGGTTTGTCTGGAAATATGCGTACCCATATTTGTCCACCTCGGCGAACATTTCGTGACATTGCCCGCCGTCCCGCTTCTATTTGTCTAGATGTTATCCAAGCTGGCTCAAGTGCTTGAAGAGCATATCTTCCGAAGCAAATATGATTCCCTCGATAGGATATTCCTTTCATTCTTCCTCTATGTTGTTTACGAAATCTGGTTCTTTGGGGGTTATAATTGATGGTTGTTTCTCAATTCCATCTTTATTACAGAACCGTACATGAGATTTTCACCTCATACGGCTCCTCGCGAATGAAGCAATTCAAATAGATATCTATCTATATATATAGATAATCTATTTAATCTAATCGATAAAATAATATGCACTAATATTCATATGTTTAATGAATAATTGAATAGCGGGATTTTTTGAGATTTCATAGAATCTATTCCAAATTTTTATATTTTGTTTTGATATAGAATGGAATATGTATTCTTATAAATAAACCATTTTTTTTTTACATATATAACTAAAGAATCTTGTTTTGTTCTATTATTTGTTATTTTATAATATTCTAATGAATCTTTATTTTCCTTTTTATTATTAGTTATTAGAATATTTTTTATTATTAGAAAGAATAAATAGAATTGGCAAAAATAAAAAAAAAATTCAATAAAATCAAAATTATCGCGGGCGAATATTTACTCTTTTATTATCAATCAAATTCAGATGTAATGTAGGGCACAACTCCTAAAAAAAGGATTGCTTTTTGGTTTCTTCCGCCATCCCACCTAATGAATCATTAAGATTTGTTTTTAATAAAATCTTAAGTATTTGCAGGTTTCGTCGTTCCCATCACTTCTCGATTAATGGTTAGGTCTGAATTCGACAATGGAGCCTTTCTCATATCTTAAAATTAATAATCTTTTTTTTTTTCGAATATTGATTTGTTTTTTCGTGAATCAATATTCTCAGTTTTTATTGATTCAGAGCTCTTAATTTGTTTACGTTATAAATTAATTCATATATAAATAGATATGAATTGATTTAGATTGATGCTTTATTACACTACCTTTTATGAGATAACCCATAGACCTTTACATATTAGAATTCTATATCATTGATTTTTTTTCTCTCTTTCTTTCACCTCTTCATTTATCTGTATATTTTTATTGCTTTACAACTAAATAAGATTTTTGTTCTTTTATGCTTCACAATAGTTCAGTTGCTATAATATATCTTTTTTTATATTTTTTTTTGTTTTGACTAGTTCTTTAGATCTAGATAATCCGAAGCGATGCGTTGGTTATTAGTTCTTTTTTAATTCATTTATACGATGAACCGGTTTATAAATTTGTTAAATTGGAACCGTTCTAAAAAACTAACGAGTCGCACACTAAGCATAGCAATACTATCAATATGAAATGATTCATTTCATTTTTTAGTCGATTCAATCTTATAAAATTGATCATTTTGGAGAAATAAAAATCGAGTAATTTTTCATTTTTTGTTTTCTAAAAAAAAATATAGCACATTTAAGATAAAATATAGCACATTTAAGATAAAGAATAATATATTTTTCTTTATTTAGAAAATATCCAAACTTTGATCCCTAAAACCCCATAAATAGTTCGAACTGTATAGCAACAATAATCGATTTTCGCTCGAATGGTTTGTAGAGGAACTCTACCTTCTCTGATCCATTCAACACGTGCAATTTCTTTTCCGTCGATACGTCCTGCAATTTGTACTTGAACTCCTTTTGTACCCGCCTGTTCAGTTAATTCAATAGCTTTTTTCATTGCTTTACGAAACGAAACTCTATTCTTTAATTGTCCAGCTATAAATTCTGCAATAATATTAGGGTGTTTATAAGCATTTGCAACTTTTACAATAGCAATGTTTAGTTTTCGATTCACACAATTCAGTTTTTTTTGCATATTCGTCTGTAATTCTTCGATTTTTTGAGACTTACCCTCTATTAAAAACTTTGGAAATCCCATATATATTATAACTTGAATAAGATCAATTCTTTTTTGAATCTTTATCTGTCCAATTCCCTCAACACCAGAGGATATTCTTATATTTTTTTGTATATAATTTTTGATACAATCTCGTATTTTTTTATCTTCTTGTATATTCTCGGAATAATTTGTTGGTTGAGCAAACCAAATAGAATCATGACTTTGAGTTGTACCAAGTCTGAAACCAAGCGGATTTATTTTTTGTCCCATAATTCCCCACTACTATACATAAAATGATACGTCTTATTTGTTTATTTTCTTTTTTTTTTTCTAAAGATATCTATAGATAAATATATCTATATATATCTATAGATATCTTTATAACCCATTCTAGCTCATTGACTAAGTTCGGTGACTAGCATTAGCTACTGTAAAAAAAAACCAATTCAAAAAATCGAATAAAACACGACTAATTTTATTAATTTAAATATTTAATTTCATTAAATATTTAATTAAAGAATTTTTTTTTTTTTTATAAAAGAAATGATTTGAATTTCATTTTAATAAGAATTCCATTTTGTAATATTTAGTTATAAATTACGATTTAAAAATTTATGTTAAAATTAACGTTAACGACGAGATCTATTATCATTTTTCGCATGTCCTCGGAAATTTAGAGTAGGTGAAAATTCTCCTAATTTATGGCCTACCATACGATCTGTTATATAAATAGGTAAATGCTCTTTTCCGTTGTGGATAGCAATGGTATGGCCAATCATTGTAGGTATAATGGTAGATGCTCTGGACCAAGTTATTATTATATCTTTTTCCGCTTTTGTGTTAAGTTTATTTATTTTTCTTAATAAATGATTCGCTACAAAAGGATTTTTTTTTAGTGAACGTGTCACAGTTAATTACTCCTTTTTCTTGTAAAGACGAAGAAACAATTTCTATTTTCTCTACTATTTAGTACGACGACGAAGAATCAAATTATCACTATATTTCTTCCTTTTTCTACTTCTTCTTCCAAGTGCAGGAAAACCCCAAGGAGTTGCGGGTTTTTTTCTACCAATTGGGGCCCTCCCTTCACCACCCCCATGCGGATGGTCTACGGGGTTCATAACTACTCCTCTTACTACAGGACGCTTACCTAGCCAACATTTAGATCCGGCTCTACCTAAATTTTTCTGGTTTACTCCAACATTTCCCACTTGTCCGACTGTTGCCGAGCAGTTTTTGGATATCAAACGGACCTCCCCAGAAGGTAATTTTAATGTGGCCGATTTCCCCTCTTTTGCAATTAGTTTCGCTACAGCACCTGCTGCTCTAGCTAATTGTCCACCCTTTCCGAGTGTGATTTCTATGTTATGTATTGCCGTGCCTAAGGGCATATCGGTTGAAGTAGATTCTTCTTTTTGATCAATCAAAACCTCTTCCCAAACTGTACAAGCTTCTTCCAAAGCATACGGCTTTCTGGGTGTAGATGATGATATCTATATAGATGGATATCGTATAATGAAGTAAAGTACTACATGAGTAGATATATAGGAATCCAAATCTGCCGAATCAATCATGTTATGCTCTTCTACATCCTAGGTCTTCCCGTTCCTTCATCTGGCTTATGTTCTTCATGTAGCATTCAGACCG
>JANITX010029062.1:0-21139 GCA_027564395.1 Erythroxylum ulei | reverse complement strand
CAGAAAACTCTCTTCTGGATTGCCAAAGATTTTCATTGGCCAGGGGATGAAAAAAAATGTCAGACTTTTCATAAAGGCTTGTGGTGTTTGCCAACGCCATAAGGTGGAGAATCTTCACCCTACAGGGTTGTTTCAACCGTTACCTATTCCTTTGCAAATATGGGCCAATGTTTCACTAGACTTTATTGAAGGTCTATCAGTTTCGTTAGGCAAAAATGTCATCCTAGTGGTAGTGGATCGACTATCTAAATATTGTCACTTAATAGCCATCTCCCATCCATACACAGATGTAAGTGTGGCTAAGATATTTTTTGATAATGTATTTAAATTGCACGGATTGCCCGAGTCCATTGTTAGTGATAGAGATGTGACTTCCACCAGTGCATTTTGGACTAAATTATTTCGTTTGAGTGGCACCAAACTCTACTTTAGTTTAGCTTATCACCCACAATCCGATGGACAAACGGAGGTGGTGAATCGAATTGTGAAAGTTTATTTGCGCTGTTTTACAAGTTCACAACTGACTAAATGGGCACGCTGGCTCGCAAATATGGGTTGAGTACACTTATAATACAAGTTATCACTCGACTCTCAAGACTATTCCATTCGAGCTGGTTTATGCAGAATCCACCTAAGTTCCTATCGTATTATCCAAGTATGTCCAAGATTGAAGTACGGGACCAAGCTTTGAAGGAAAGAAATATTATTTTAAACACATTCTAATTATTTTAAGCAAATTTACTCATATATACTAATCAATAACTTAATTTATTAAACAAATTTATGATAAAATAATAGTTAATTTTTAACAATAATAATTTAAAAATTTTCAATTAAAATGTAAGGAGATAAATAAAGGTACTAAAATTTGACAAATATAATTTATTAGTGAGATTAAATGAATTTATTATTTTTGAAGAATAAAATAGTAATATATTTTAAAATAATATTTTAATTAAAATACAAAGAGATAAACAAATAATATAAAATTTAAAAATTATAATTTATCAATTAAATTGTGTGAAAGACTAAATAAAGAAAAAGAAAAAGAAAATTTAAATTGTCAAAACATTGACACTGGTAACATGGGTTGGTTAGCGTGGTGAAAGAGGTGGGAAACTTGTTGTTTGAAGTGGGTCCCACATTTAAAAATGGTGGAACCCACAAGTTGTCAAAGTGATGAGGGAGTTATTAACCGATTTTTAGAAGAAACTGGGCGATTTTCAATAAATCGGCTCAAGGTGATGAGTGAGAGGGTGCTTGTTTTGAGAATATGGGTAAAAAGATATAGGTATGAAATAAGAGGTGTTGTTTGGAACAAACCTATGATTAAAGAGTCAATAATTTTATTTCTCACTATTGGGCAATACTCCATTTCTCTAAAAATTCAGAAGAATGAGAGTCATTGCTCAAGCTTTTTGAAGAGTCAACAATTTCATTCAACTTTTTTGTTCATTGTATTAAACAATTTCTCAAACAAAACTTTGTTGTCCTCGATTGCATAGTGCAGAATTTGAAATTAGAGTTGGCAGTAAGTGTTGCTTCTCTTCTTCAGCAACGTGTTTACAAAAGCTAATTAATTAAAATAATTATAAAATATAATTAATTAATTAAATTAAATAATTAATCAATATAAAATCTAATTAATTAATTATAATATAATATAATTAATTAAAGTATAATTAAAATCTAATTAGTTAATAAAAATATAATTAATTACATGATTAATTAAAATCTAATTAATTAATTAAAATGAAATTAAAATATAATTAATTATTTAAAATGTAATTAATTAATTAGTTCATTACAATAAATTAAATTAATTAAGATATGATAATTAATTAAATATATTTTAATTAATTACAACAAATTAAATTAATTAAGATAAAATCTAATTAATTAACTAATTAAAATAATTAATCAACATAAAATATAATTAATTAATTAAAATATAGTCTAACTAGTTAATTAAAATCTAATTAATTACATGATTAATTAAAATCTAATTAATTAAAATATAATTAACTTATATTAATTAATTAAAATATAATTAACTAATATTAATTAATTAAAATATAATTAAGATTTAATTAATTAAAATATAATTAATTAATTAGTTAATTATAATGTAATTAATTAAAATATTATTCATTAATTACTTAAAATATAACATCATTTGTATTATCAGATGAAAGTAAATTATATTAAACTATGTTACTTAATTTTACTGTAACAATGAAATGGTGGATATTATGGTTGTGTCGATAAATTACAAAATATTATGGACGATTAATCTATATTTTGAGGGTATTATGTAACTAATAATATGTTGATGCAAGAAAATACTAGAGTATTTTTTCAAAAGCTATCGAAAAGGAAAAATCGCAATATACTTGATTTTAAATATTTTGTCAATATAATTAGGGTGCATAAATTAAAAATAATTATTTAAAATTTGTTATAAAACAAAATTTTAACAGATTTTTATTTCTTAATATTTTTAACAAATCAACCACTATCAATGGTAATGATAACCATTCCTTCATCTTAACCAACCATCATAGTTATAATGATTATATCCATCCCATTCCTCACTATATTCATTCCTATTCTCATTCCCATTACCCTCTCTGAACCAAGCACCCCCTAAATTACCACAATTACCATTGTATTAGTGACAAAAATATAAATTATCACAGAAAATCTAAACAATAGTGTTAATCAATTATCTTGACACTAAAACTTTCGTATTTGTGATGACAAAAATAGTTAGTCACAAAAATATTGTCACTAAATTATGAATAGTTGTGACCGTAATTATAGTTCGGTTATTATGACACTATAAAGAAGACACTAATTAATTGAATATTTATTGACAAAATTTTTTGTCACAATAAGTAAAATATTGTGTGACAATTAACTATTTCGTAACAAAAAGAAAAAATATAAGTAATCAAACTATGTTTTGTCACAACAACTAGAAAATATTAGTTACTAACATATGTTTTGTCACAATTATAAATTATTCCCGCCAAAATTATTTTGGCGCCAAATTGCATAGACTTTTAATGACAAAACTTAGTGATAAAAGAAAAGTTGTCACTATTAATATATTAATAGTGACAACTTAATTGTGAAAGATACTAAATTATCACAATTACTATTGTATTAGTGATAAAAAAGTAAATCATCACAGTTAGTCTAAACAATAGTGTCAATCAATTGTCTTGTCACAAAAAACCTCATATTTGTGACGAAACAATAGTTTGTCACTAATTGTCTTAACTTTTGTAGTGCTCTTTTACAGTGTGATATAACAATCTATAAGTTCTTAACCTAAAGAATTTCCTTATACCAATTTTGGGTGAACAGTAAATCATTATAATATTATTTTCTGGGCTTTAAGATAAACCTCATAAGCTTTATGTATTTAGAATCCTACCTAACAAACTATTAAGCTTTACAATAACGCAAGTAATTTAAAGAATGCAGAAATCCCACATCAACAAACTTTTCTCACTATAGAAAATAAAAACTCAATATTTTTACAATTTTTTAAAAAAATTAAAAGGAATTTTCATTTAAGTACAGTAAAAACTATATACAACAAGAAGATTGGTTCTTCCCTTGGGAGACAAAAGCATTACAGTGGCCTATATTAGAATTAGTATAGAATGGAAACAAAGCTACTAGGTTAAAGGTTCCATCTCAATCGCATATTATTTGTCAGATTTTGGGTTGCCTCTTTGGATATTAGAAGTCCTCGGATATCATTGATGCTATTAGCTGCTAGTTGGGATTGTACGGTTTGCTCTCTCTGGTATAATCTTCGATTCCTCTCCCGCCATATATTGTATATGGATATGGTGAAAGTTGTATTGATCAGCATGGAATCTTCCTTGCGATGGTTTGTGATACTGATGACCTGATGAAGCATTTGGAGCCAGTCATACGAACTATAAAAAATCCCAATTTGTGAAGCATTTGGCTCTATACCGATTTAGTGTATGTGTAGTTGAAGAATAGGTGATTCCTACCTTCTATTGTGAGGTGGCATAAGATGCATATAGCATCATAAGTGCCATACCATCTATCTTTGGTGCCGAGTCTATTCTTGATCACTAACCACGTGATCATGGAGGCTCTTGGACTGAGACTTTTCTTTGAACCAAGAGACTGCTGGATATTTCGGTTGGAGACTTCTATAGCAAGACTTATTTGTAAAGAGACCTTTGGGGTGAGGTTTCCAAATTACTGTATCCTCGTAATTGCTACTGGCTATATTTGGGAGATATTGACTCAAGAGTCTAAACCCTCTGCAGTTTCCAATCCATTGTCCATCGACAATGAGAGTTGAAGCTTTGGCTTAGAGTGGGAGTCGATCTTTGAGCAGTTCTAATTCTGTCCTTTGGATTAATGGACTAAACTCAGTCCAATTGTCAAACCGGATGGAGATATTGCATCCATTTCCCAGCTTATGAAAGATGAGAGGGTATATCCATGATCTGATGCTTAACATTTGTTTGAATACCCATGAGTAGTCTTTAAGGTTTGTTATTTGCCAAAAGTGTTGAGAATGCAAGTAAGTTTAATGTATCCATTTGACCCGTATGACATTCTTATCTGTATAAAGCTCTATATTTTTTTGGAAAGTTGCACTTTCTATAACAAGTTGGTTGAGAGTAATCCTAACCCTCCTGCTTTCTGGGAAGCGTAGCTTCTTCCCACTTGACTTTAGCTTTCTTTGCATGTTCTATAGATCCCAACCATAGGAAAGCCTTTATAGTGTGTTCGAACTCCTTGATCACCTTCTTTAGCAGTATAAAGTGATTGATCTAGTGGATTTGTAGATTATTAAGAACATACTGAATAAGCGTAACTCTAGTGGCCATGGAGAGGAGCTTATTTTGCCAAGATAGGATTCTAGATTTATATTTCTCTACAAGTGGAATGCAGTCTCTGTATGTAAGCTTGGTGTGAGAGACGGGGACCCCCAAGTACTTAAAGGGAGTAGCGTGTAATTCCATACCTAGTGACTGTGCCAGTTTGATTTTGTTATTGATGTCAGCTGAATAATGTAAGTTGCTTTTTTGAAGATTAACTTGTAAATCTGACCAGTTGGAGAACCTCTGCGGTATGTCTTTTAGGATGTTGATTGAGAATGTATCAGCTCCAGACAGAAGAAGCAGGTCATCAGCGAACATGAGATGTGTGAGTTTTAGAGATCTGCATTTGTAGTGGAAACAGAATTGACCATTATGAAGTATAAGTTTGTCAAGAATTCTCGATAGCCCTTCCACGACCAAGATGAAAATATATAGGGAGAGTGGATCCCCCTATCGTATCCCTTGAGCACACTTCACTAGCTTAGTAGGGACTCCATTAACTAGAATGTTTACTAAGGAGGTATGTAAACATGGCCTTATCCAATCTCTGAACTTCAAGGGAAAATCCATAGTCGACAGACATGCTTCAATAAAATCCTAACTAACTGTATCAAAGGCTTTGCACAAATCTATTTTCCATAGGCATCTTTTCATATTCTTACCCGATTGATAACTACTAAGTAGCTCTTGCATAAGCAGTATATTATCTCCAATGGTTCTGCCTTCTATGAAAGCTCCTTGTGTAGGGTTGATTATCTCCTTCAGTGCTTTTTTAAGTCGACTAGCCAGCAGCTTGGCAATCACTTTGTAAATAGCGTTGCAACATGATATGAGTCTATAATTTTGTCAAAGAGGATGGATTTGGTTTTTGGGAATGAGACAAATGAACATGGGGTTTATTTCTCTCAGCATTTTGCATGATGACAGTGTTTCTTGAATGACTTTGGTGAAAAGATCTCCCCGTAATACTCCATGTGTATTGAAAGAAATGGACAGTGAAGCCATCCGACCTAGGAGTCTTCGAGGGGTTTAGAGAAAAGAGGATTTCTTTACTTTTGGAGTCATAGATCGGTGCTGTTAGGGTGTCCTTGATGGTAAGGTTAATGGGGCTGTCAATAAATCTATGTGTGGAAATTGTCTGACTGGTTTGATATGGTTTACCCATTAACTGATCAAAATATGCTCTTTTGATGTCCAAGAGTGTTGATTGGTTATAATGATAATTTACAGAGGAATCAGGGAGTTGCATAATTCAGTTGGTGTTTCTCTTAGTTAACATAGAAGCATGAAAGAAGGCAGTGTTTTGGTCTCCATCTTTCAACCAAGTTGTTCTAACTTTCTGGTGCAGGATAGATTGATGCAAGGAAAGAGATTGCTGATATTCATTTAACCTCTGAATTTCTAAATCTCGCATTTAGGAATTATGTGGGAACTGATAACAATAAGTATGAGCTGCTTGTAATCGTATTTTGCATTCTTGAACCCTTCTGGAGCTGTGAGCAGAAAATTGTTGGAGAGCTAATTTGACATTTTTAAGCTTCTGCATTAGCTGATATGATTTATACCCCTCTATATGTTGCTTCCAACATTCTCTAACTAGGTCTAGAAACTCGTCTTGCTTAGTTAACCCATTGAAGAACCTGAAAGGAGTTGCTCTAAAAATAGGGTTGTGTAGGCTATGTATTAGGAGATAGGAATGATTTGAAAGTAGATTGTCTCTAAAATAAGCATAGGAATGAGAAAAGGTATATAACCAGTCCGAGTTTACCATGACTCTATCTAGCTTCCTTTTAATCAAGTATTGCCCTTGTTGATTGTTATTCCAAGTAAGGAATCTTCCACTATAACTCAAATCAGTTACTGGTACTTGCTGCAGAAATTTTTCAAGCTCCCTGTTAGAGACAGGTTGAAGTCCCCTTCCTCCTTCTGATTTTGTGTTCTTATGAATACAATTGAAATCACTAATGATAAAAAAATGATTTATGATATTAGTTTGTAGAAGTTGCAAAGAGTTCCATAGCATCCCTCGCTGAAATAGGAAGTTTGAATCATAAAGAAGGGTGATTTCAAACCTTGTACTAGCACCATATAGTTGGCAAGATAGATGGAGATATTGGTCACTTTCACTTTGCAATTGAACTGAAACTTTTTTGGTGTGATAGAAGCATAATATGGGGAATTTTAGTGGGAAGATAGGTTGGCATAGACAACCCAGTCTTTGCCCAAAAATTGTGAAACTTTAGAGAGGTGTGAAGCTTTGATTTTTGTTTCAAGAAGCCCTACTATACACGACTTATGTTCCAAGATTAAGTCTCTTACCATAGCTTGTTTTTTGGGTGGCATTTAGCCTTAGGACATTCAAGACAAGAATCATCAAGGGGAGGGATCCCCTTTGGGATTTTTATTTTGTCTTCAAGCCGTTCTCCTTCTGGATTTACTATCTGTCTACATCGTGGTAGCCTTTGATTCTACTTAATCCTCATAGCATGTGGGAATTTTGGTTGTATCAGAAGAGTTGAAATCCTCCTTATTATGACTAGCAATTGTATCTGTTGAACTTTTTGTTAAATCTGTAGGTTGACCATCCACTGTACTGGAAGGGGATTGCTCTACCATTCAGTTGTGCCATTTCCTACATGTTCAACATCCCCCTCTACATCTCCTAGCTGTTTATCAATCAGTTTTCCTCTTTACTATCTGCAAAATAATTTTCATTCATATCAACTAATACCTTCTAGCTCTCCAGGGGCTGAAGTAGCCTGATCCTGAGGTGAATGGTTAGTATCAAGTAATTCCTGACCATTTTGTTTTAAAAAGTCTACCAGTTGTTGTTCACTGTTTGGCATTAGCAGACGGACTCCATGGGTAGGATATGGAAATTTTTGTTTGTTTATATTCATCTGTTTCATTCAGCTTATGGATAGGTAGTTTATCTGGCAATTCATCTTAGTGTTTTACGTCAATATATATCTTGGCATGACATATTCTCTCTATATGGGCAGTTTGAGAGTCCATACCAATAGGTTTCCCTAAAGAGCTGGCTATGTAGCTTAGCCCTTCGATTGCCCATAATTCTAGGGGAATGTTATGGAATTGAACCCAAATAGGAAGAGCCTCTATACGCTCTTTGTTACAATGTAACCCTGGTTTCCATTTCTGTAAAAACATCGATTGCCCTCCCACATGCCATGGACCAGATTCCATAATATCCATTAGTTGATGGTCTGTAGAAAACTTGAATAGGATGTTACCGTCTTCCATGAGTAGTGTTCGTTCTAATCCTTTTTTCCCCCATGGGGCTTGCGTCCATGCTTTCACCAATGGGAAAGCTGGTCTCTTGTTCTAGAAAAATCCCACCAATGATGCAAGCCCATATTGCTTCTCCAGCTTTTAGCAATTCTTTGGGAGGAGAGAGGATTCCATCCTTGAGCACATTTGAGAAATGTTTTAGCTTACCTTTGTTGTGTTGTGTGTTTATTTTCTATTTCCAAGCTCCTTTGGTTGTTGGGGAAGAGTGTGGTCTGTCTTCTCTCTTGTTTTCTACTGTAACAATATGAACTACTATCTTGCCATTCCTAAATTCAGATAAATTTGGAAATGCCTCTGGTACTTGTTTGTTTTTTCTTTTCTTTTGTGTTATCTGCTTCAAAGGAAGAATCTTATATTTGTTTTCAACCTTCTAGTCATTTTTAATATCATTTCTTTTCATATGGGGAAAAATATGACCATTTTTATATTAAAAGATGATGTTTGCTTTGATCAACCCTTTATGTTTGGTCTAATAAATAAAATCCTCTTGTAAAAAGCATTCTTCGGTCCTTTTTTAACTTATTACTAAGTATGTAAATACCTCATAGAATCCTTCAAGTAATGTCACAAACACCTTGATACAACCTTCCAAGTAATTCAAATCTCATCATAATTGTCAAGTTATTTAGAATTTCAAGACTTTAAGTTCATTCTTTCTTCAAATAAATATTGTAATGCGTAATCATTTCTTTTCATAAAATATAGGCATAAATCATAATTAAAAAATTATTAGCAATCTTAAAATTTTTTAATCATAAAAACTTTGGAAATGAATTAACTTAGTTCAATAATCTCTCCATCTTTAATACTAATAAAATATTAGAAAAAAAGCACAATCAAAATAGCAAGTTGGATTATGGTATACCTCTCTATATGGTTCTTGGGAATGTACTTCCTTATGCCACTCCCCTTAATCCAAGATTTTAAACTTGCAACAATATACTCAGTATTTGTATTCTCTTAATATACATTCTCATGCATATCAAACAAGATTTGAAATAATTCCCCAAAATTTGTATGACAAATGAATTTGAGCACAATTCTATAAATGTAGTATCATCCAAAAAGTAAGATTATATATCATAATCATCTATGAAAAATAACTAAGATTATAGTAAAAATTTCCATAATTAAAAACATAATCTCAATATAAAAAAAAATCAAATGTAGTCCACATAATTCATGAACATATAATCCAAATAATTCATAATATGACTCCTTCCTCCCTCTTTGTGACATCATCAAAGAACTAATATAACCCTTATAGATGTGGAGGAGGTAGGAAAAAAAAATCCTATATAAAACTCATCATTAAATCAAGTTGTCCACTGAAAAGTTAGATACCATCCCCAATTCTTGGCATGTCCATATCTAATCTTCTCTATGAGTAATTGGAATTGTTTATCCATGTCCCCTTAAGGTGTAGTAAACCTTAACTTCACTTATTACTCCAATTAAATAAGATGACTCTCTATCTCATCAATAATATCCTTAATAGTCACCCCTCATCCCCATCCTCATCCTCAAGATTTGGAGAAGTAAAGCATATAACACCCACTAAAGAACTACCATTAAAATTTACTTTTCCTATATGGAAATAAGAACTTTGCAAAACATTATACTTCAAGATCATAGTTGAAAGAGTCTTTATATTAAAAAGTTCAAAGTATTTGAAGTAAAGCAATAAAATGATGGTGGAATATGAAAGTATTCAAGTATAATAGATATGGTCCTACTATATGAGATATGTTGGACTAAGTGAGATTAACCCGTAATTTTAATGATAACAAAACATGTTGCTACTAAATTTTTATCTTTCATGATATTAGTAAGTTAATGTTGTTAATATTTCAAAAAGAAGGTCAAATATCAAGTTCAAATCAAAGCATCTAATTCAAATATGAAACCTACTAATAATGCTAGGATAAGTGACCTCCTAGTACTAGGATGAGTAGAAATATCAACCTATTTCTTATGAATGAATTCTAGATATAGTAATCCTACAAGTTTTACAAATAGGTTGTTTGAATATCCCAAGAACCATTGTGAAAATAAATAGGTTTAAAAGGGGGTTTTTTTTTGTTTTAAAATAATTTAGAAAATTAAAGTAAAATTAAACTATCGAAAACAAATTAAAACAAATAATCGAAAATGAGAAAAGTGTCAAGTAAGAGTAAGGTCCGGTTCTAGGGTCAATCTCGACCTAAGCACAATCAAGCATATTTCTTCATTCTAAAGTCTTTACAATTCATTTCGGACTATTGATCTGAGACTAATAGAACGCTCTATAAATCTCGGTTTTCCCTTAGGTTGTATTTAATCAAGATACGATCATTAATTAAATCTAACTACCGAATAACCTAGGATATGATCTCTAGATTCAATTTGGCAGTCGCATTATGAATTGAAAAATGATCAATAAAAGCAGTAACCTCACACGCTCGGGTGATCTAATCTCAGTCATGTTGTTCCTAACGATTAGCGATCGTTAGACGTTACTTACAAGCATCAAAAGTAACAATTACGGATTACAATCGATATTTTAGCAATAGGTTAGAAATAAACAATTAAAATAACATATTAAGATCATTAATCCCAAAACCATCCAAATCAATACTAACAACACAACTATCTGAAAAGAAATCATAACTTTAAAAGGACATAAATTACTTAACCATGACTTGGCGTTGATACTCCCGTTGAACCTACGTCGGAAAACTAGCCTACCATCTTCATTGAAACCCTTTCAAGCCTGTGACGCTATTGCATTTTTACTGTGCTCGTTTGATATTTCTGTGCCGCACTCTCTTTTTTTCCTGTTGACGTCTAGCGTCACCTCTATTCCTCCAGCGTCAACATGCTCTTGTTCTTCATTAATTTCATCTTCTCCCTGCACTGTTCCTATGACAAGACAATTAAAACACACCAACATTAAAACCCTTCCATCCTCCTTCAAAGCACAGCTTGTGCGTGTCCCTAACGTTGCGTACGCATGAGCTGTACGCAACGTGCATTTAAATGCAGGTAAAATTTTAATGTTGTTTTTTTTTAATAGGTAAACAATTGTGCTTTAACTTCTTTTAGAAAATTTTGTCTTTTTGGCCTCAAAATATATCAATAAATCCAACCTAGCAATCAACACAATTGAACACAAATTGAGCATTTTATCTTTAAAATAGGATTAAAATCACATGTAAATATATACGAAAATATAAGAAAATTCAATCATATCACTTTCGAATATTATGTTTGTTCTATTCAAAATAAAATTGTACTAATTTTTTACTGATTAAATGCTCTAGCATGCCACCCTTGCAGGGCACGGACTCAGATATCACTCAGGATGTCAGGTACGTGTCTTGCGGGAGTGGGGCGCTACATGGAATGGGGATATAGAGAGGGGAGATGCACGACTTTTTGTGGGTTCTAAGTTCAGATTTTTCTCCTCTCCATTTCACCTTCTTAATCCCATCATTTTTCATGTAAGAAATTAAGCCAATCTTTGGTGGAAATCAAGGTAAAAGTTAGGGATTTTCTCTTCACCTTTATCTCTTCTTACTTTGACTATGAAGGAATGAAATTATAAGGATGGAAGTGGGATTGAGAGGTATATTTTTAGTGTTTTTAGTTGGTGAGTCAAGCAAAGCCAAAGAGGAAGGGAAGAAAAGGCAATAGAATACCTACTTTGTCAATTTTCAGGTTTGGGACTTCACTTAGCTGATTTTTGTATTTGTGTATGATTGAATGTATATAAAGATTCATTTGGATGTGGAATTGTTTCGGGGATGTTGCTTTGGTGTTATTTTGGTGTTATCTTGGATAGAATTGGTTGAATATGACAAGAGAATACTGTGTAGTGAAATTCTGTCTAGGGTTTGTTTGAGCAGTCACATTGTTTGAGTTAGAACTCATCATATAGACCTCTAAATTGTGTTATTTCATTTGAATATGAAACCTAAGACATATATGTAAATATCTCTAAAAGAAAGTCTAACTTAATTCTAGCTCTATGACCTTGGAAATTGTGGTCAAAAAAGTCTACCTGCTGCTTCCCCTGTTTTGGAGCAGCTTGTGATTTTTTGCTTATATCTCTTCATCTAGAAATTAAAATGCTTTAATTGTTAGTGCCCTAGGAACTATAGACATAGAGTAAAAAATTTCTATAAGACCTCGAAACCTAGTTCTGACTTTTTCTATAAGCATATTAAGGAACAAGCAGTGGTATGAATGGAGAGAGTGTCTGTCATGACCGTGGCATTGTCTTCGTTTCTGAATCTTATCTGAATCTTTTTGAATGTGTATGAGACCTTTCAAACACTTCCAAATAAATGAAGTAGGACTCACCATGTGAGAATTGGGTGATCAAACTATGGAATTTAAGATTTACCATAATGCATTCTAATAGGTGCTTAATTGATTATGAAATTTTCCCGGAACATTTAGCAATTATTGACATGAAAATGTTTAAGATACTCACTTTAATTCATATATGATTTTATGTACAATTCGGAAGCAAATGTGTTGGCCCCCAAATTTTTTTTCTTGATGAATAAGTATGATTTAAATTAAGTATGAGGTCTTCATGGAATTTTGCGGAGTTAATTATTATGTTAATGTTTGAAAGATTATATGATACAATTTAATGGAATTAGAGTCTTAAGGTTATAAGAATGTTCAAGGGTGTTTTTGGCAAGACACTTAAGGTTAAAAGAACCTAAGCTTATAAGGAAGGGTAAGGTGGACTTTTCTCAATCATTAAGGGTAAAATGGGAAGAAATAAGTGTTGTCTTCTTCCTAAAGAAGGGGAAAAAGAAAATAAGAGAGAAAGAAGAGAGGTTTCGGTGGTTAAGAGGAAAGAAGAGAGTTGAGCTAAGGTTTCATCTTTTCTAAGCTTTCTAGAGAGATTTTGAGGTTGTGCAAGAAGAGAAAAAGGTAGAGGAAGAGAAGAGCTCCCATTTGAGCCAAAGATCTCTTCATTTGGTGAAGAATCAAGGAAATCAAGAAAAGCATGAGAAGCAAGAGGAAAGGCATTTTGAGCAAGTCTTTAAGCAAGAAATTCAAGGTTGGTATATGTTTATAATAGAGTAAATAAGCTATTAATGTTTTCTTTGAATCAAAGAAGTTTAATGATTTCAATTGCATCATAAGTGTTGCATTTATTGCTTTTGAATAATTTGAGAAATTGCAATATGTTGTTATATGAATTGTTGTGATGATTGATAAAGAGGCTTTAAAAGTGATTTTTGAAAAGATAACATGTTTATGAAATCATGTTTTTGAAATATCTCATGGTTATGAAAAATCAAGTTTCGAAAAAGTGCCATTTTGGGCAATATGTTTACAAGATGTGAAATACATGAATATGTTGGTTTGTGGTGGTCCTTTAAGTTAAGTCACATGCACCTTGACCAAAGGCTTCTCCCGCCTACCCGCTAGTAGCACGGAGCTCCTTTATAGACTCCCATAAGTTCACAGCTACGCAAAATTATTATATGGGATTGCCTTAGTACGTTTTATTAACGGCTACACAGGACCCTTATGGGAAAAGTGTAGTACGTTCTGTTTTGGATCCACTCAAACCATTCTGATGTGCATATATGCTTATCATATATGAACAAGTTTGATGCATTCATGTTCTGTAGTATGAGGGTTTGAGAAACATGTGTTTTATGAACTTAATGAAAATTTTCTATGACAAGTGAATGTTTTGAAAGGTGTTGCTTATTATTTTTGTTATAAACTGTTACCCAGGAGCTTTCAAGCTCACCCCGTTTTGTTCAATCTTCAGGTAATGGCTAAGAGATCAAGGATCAAGAGCCTAAGGAAATTACTCCAAATTTGCTTATTTTGTATTTTGAGTTGATTTTGGGAAAGAGCAATGTTTTAGTCGCATTTCAAGTTAGTTTGGTTAAGAATCATTTGTAATTTGAGATTTTGAGATGATGATGTATTGTGGCTTGAAATGCCATTAAAGATTTGTAAAACTTTATTCTTTTGATGTTAAGGAAATATTAAGGGTGTATGGATGAAGTGAGTGGAAATTAGATATACGTGAAGAAGTTATCAACTTGAGTTGTAGCTGAATGGTTAGGCTTAGGACATTCCAAGTTTGCACAGTGAAAAATTTCAAGTCTTCCATAGGGGTAAAATTTTGTTTTCCGACTTCAGGAGAAAAACAGTATTTATCTAGGCTAAATTAGACAAAATTATCTTCTAGAAAGTTGTAGCTTATCTTTCTAGCTTTCCAATGGTATATAGTATGAAATTTTTGGACATCGGAGTTGAAAGTTATGATCTTTATAATTGGAGGTGCTCTCGAGAGTGTAGTTAGTGTTTCAGAACGTTTGGTGATGTGAGGAAGACCCTGTAGAGACCTTTCTTCTTATGCACTGTAGACAGAAACATCTTCTTAAGTTGACCTTGTATCTTCTTAAGTTAACCTTTTATCTTCTTCTGTTGACCTTTTGTATCTTCTTATATTGACCGTCTTGTGTTTGAAGAATTGTCTGGTCCACTTCGTCTGGTGCACTTCGTCTAGTCCACTTCGTCTGGTCAACTGTAGACTGAAACATCTTCTGGTCAACTGCATACTGAAACCTTCCTTCTGGTCCACCGCAGACTGAATCATCTACCCTATCATCTGGTCCAATTTTGACCCTATAAATGATATAATCTATCTTCAAGGTCTTCACAAAAGTTGTAGATCTCGAAGTCTTCTTTCAAATTATCCAAGAATGGCCTTAATCTGATATCTATAGAGAAAGTTATACCAATTATTCCAAATCATCTGGTCTATTATAAACTGAATCATCTACCCTATTGTTTGGTCTAATTTTGACCCTCAAGATGATAGAATCTATCATCAAGGTCTTCACAAAAGTTGTAGATTTGAAGTCCTCTTAGAAACTATCCTAAGAAGACTTTAATCTGATATCTCTAGTGGATGTTATGCCAATTGTCCGGAAATAGGTTCAATATGATTGAGGACAAAACCTTGTTTGATTCTATTGGCCATAACCTTGTTATCTGACCCCCAAATGAGGTGAGTCTTAGACCAATAGATTCCTAACACATTTCTTTTTACCTCTACATGAAATTTTATAGCTTTTGATGTTGATTTGAAAATGATTTATCGAATCAAAGTAAGAGTATGGGTCGGAAGGGTATGAATTAGATATTTTACTAAACATGCTTGGGTTTTTTGATGATCTATTGATCTGTAGAGCTTTAAATAAGATGATTTCTATTACAAAATAATCCAGAGATATAGAGCTACAAGTAATATAGGGGAATTGAATTTTAATTAAGTTCCTAATACTTTCATTTTTTGGACAGAAGTTAGGTATAGTGTACTGTTTCAATTTAATAGTATTCTGAGAATGTTTAGGCCCTACAAATGTTCTGAAGAAGTCAAATTATAATTCAGGTTTGAGTTTCCCAAAATCTGTTCTAAAATAGGAGAAATGGGTTTGTTTTTGAAATGGGTTTATTATGATATTTGACTGGTGTGGACACGTTACCCTTTTGGGATGATGGCTAATAATGGTTTCTTTGAAATAGTCTTATAGGAGAATATGCTCATGCTTTATGACTTCGAATGTTGGGCTCCGGAAATAGGGTCCATTGAAAAGAGTTAAAGTGA
Organism: Erythroxylum ulei; assembly: GCA_027564395.1. Taxonomy (NCBI): domain Eukaryota; kingdom Viridiplantae; phylum Streptophyta; class Magnoliopsida; order Malpighiales; family Erythroxylaceae; genus Erythroxylum; species Erythroxylum ulei. The sequence goes on along the minus strand of JANITX010029062.1, from coordinate 5,302 downwards.
GTCGAAAGCATTATAATTGAGTCGTTCTCCGAAGATTCACGTCAACTTGTCTTTATGGAACAACAAAGAAGAAGATTATAGCAAGAGAAGGCAAGATAAAGCATAAAGGAACGGGATAAACCATAAAAGAATGAAGGATCAAATTGCTCATGGCATGCTGGAAAACCTGCATAGCCATGAGTTATTACTCACAGCTGTGCATGTTTTTGATTAGCTGTGAGGGTTGCTACCAATTATTTAATCATTTAAGGTATAAAGCAAGAAAAGGTATGCACTTAGGACGTGAGTTTATGTATACCTTTTCTTGCTTTATACCCTAAATGATTAAATAATTTGCAGCAATCCTCACAACCATGCAAAAACATGCACAGCTGTGAGTGCTAACTCATGGCTATGCAGATTTTCCAACGTGCCATGAGCAATTTGATCCTTCATTCTTTTATGCTTTATCCCATTCTTTTATGTTTTATCTTTCCTTATCTTGTTATAATCTTCTTCATTGTTGTTCCATAAAGACAAGTGGATGTGAATCTTCGAAGAACGAATCAATTATAATGCTTTAGACTAACTTTAACTTTTTTGCTTATGAATTGTACCTAAAATCATATATGAATTAAAGTGAGTATCTTAAGCATTTTCACGTCAATAATCGCTAAATGTTATGGGAAATTTTCATAATCAATTAAGCACCTATCAATTTCCCCCACACTGAGCTTTTGGTCGTCCTTGCGTAAAACATCAAATTTAAGTTCATCAACTAAAAACATTTACTCATTTCTCATAGGTTCCGAGAATACATAATCATAAACAAAGATGAATGACTTCCAAAAATTATAGCAAGAAATCAACATTCCAAGCGTTTACTCATGATCAATCAACATTCAATATCTTTAAAAACTGAGCAATTAATGGTAGACTCGAAAAATGTGTTTAACTAAAATATATCCAAGGGTACACTCAACAACATTCATGATCATGACAATCCATAACTTTGCATATCATTTCATTTCTCCACCACTATAATTCGAATGCAAAATCATGGATCAAAGGACTTTTCAAGGTTGTAATATGGTAAAGGTAAGATGAGATGTCTTTGGGTCAAGTAGCATAAAAGCCATCAAAGCTAGTAAACAAAGCAACACTCATCAAAAAGTGGTACCGTCAGCTATGATGAATGCAACATTTATATTTCACAACCCCATTCAGCTCTCACACACAAATCACATGATGCATACACCAATCCGAAAGAATCACTCATATAATTTATGCCAACAGTACATTGAAATCACAAGAGTGAACTTTCCAAGCCAACATCTACCTCATATTCAATATACTCAAATAACATATTGATTACAACTCTAGGAAGATGCATTAACCATAAACAAATTTTCAACACATATGCAATTCCTCCTTGATACATTTATTTAAACAATTTTTTCATTCTTTTTCTTTCTCTTTTTTTCATTCTTTTTCATTTTCTTTTTTTCCTTACAAAATTAAAATAAAATACATCAACATGGAAATTTCAATGATAAGACATAACAAAACATCCCAACAGTAACCAACCCACACATTTGTAAACCCCCACACTTACACTTTTGTACATCCACAAACTCATCAATCACAAATGTTCCACTAGCTTTATGGCTTGGGTAGGACATTTGGTTAATTATAAAGCATGTAATATGTTTGATAAAAAACTATTCTTTGTTCATTTGTTTATCCATCATTGAAACAGCTTGTTGTTTATGTTTGTGTAATTGGTTATTGATTCTTACATCAAAGTAAGAATTTCAGTCCCTAAAGAGTGTTTGGTTTCTATTTAATCTCATTTCTCTTTATCCACTGAAACCTCTTTGAATTGCGGGAATTTGAGCTGGACCGAGTAATTTATGTTTTGAGTTTTATGATATCATTGAATGATTTTTGATGATGTTTGAATGTTTGTAAATGGATTCATGCATGAGTGGGGTAGGAAGAAGCAATTTCGATGATAATTAGTGAATTAGAAAAAATGCAGAAAGTATGAAATATGCATGAATGATATACAGTTTATGATATTAATTGTGGATTTAGATTTATTTCTGTTGGGTTGAATTGAAATGGAAGTAGAAAACATGATTTATGCATAAGATGTGTTAGTTGTAAAAGTTAGGAGTTTGAAATATGGAAAAAAAATGGAAGAAGAAAAAGGAGAAAAACTACAGTTTTTGGAAGAAGGAAGCGTGATCATGACTTCAGAGACACATCTCTCGGGTCGTAATCGTGCACTCGTGCATGATCATGACATCACACACCATCTAGAATCTCATGATCGTGACACCGAAAGCTTATTGAAGAGAGACTGTTTTGAACATCCTTCATTCATTTTGTTACAACTTCTTCTCCCAACCTCCAAATGACATGAGATTTAAACCAACAAACTCATAATACATTGGTCTTTATCTCCACCAAAATTTGTATCCATCTGAATCCATTATGAAAAGATTGATTGATGAATTTAGGATGAAAATGATTAAGTGTGCTGGAATATGATAAATGGAATGTTTTCATTGAAAATGCTTCGATATTTTAGCTATATTTTTATCTATATATTTCCAAATGGAATAATTTTTGAATTAAATTGAACTAGAGGCATATGAATACAAAGTTTTTGAAGAAATAAAATTTCAATTCTGTCTCTAAGAAATCCATAATCTGATTTGAAGTTAAGTACAGAGTACTGTTACATTTTAAGAACAGTTCGAAGTATTTTGAGTATAACTTTCGAAATATTGAATCAAATTGTATGATCTTAGTGTCATTAGAAACTTAAGACATGTTAGAACAATATATATAAGGAAGTATTACTAAATTACTCCATTTTTCTGGTCAAAATGATCATGAAAAGCGGACTTGAAAGTCTGTTTTTTTCAAAAAAATCTGGATTGATAAATTGAGTTTTGATATTGAATGATAATGTGATCAGATTAATGGAAAGATACCCGAGATTATCATTGAATATGCATTGTACATATTCTGTATATGTATGTGCATGAATGAATACATAATTGTGTAAAATTGTGATAAGTGTATGTATTGCATTATATAGAGGAGCACATTGAGCGCCATCATCTATACGTTGCCAGGACTTCAAGGCAATAGCTTTCTGGAGCGATCTATGAGTAACCTAGACAATCTCACTTAATATTTATTTGTTAATAATTATGTTTTGAATGTGAAATAGATTAAGCTAATTCTGGACACTGAAGGTCCTAGAATTCTAATTCATGAATGTGATATTGAAGTGCTCTTTGTACGTGAATTTGGCAAAATATGTGTTAATCCACAATTTTGTTGAATGTTGGACCAAGGTCCGATGCTAAATATATTTGGAATATGAATATCAAATCATGTGATTGATTGGGAATATGAATGTGAATGAGATACATTTCATCAAATGAATGCATGATCAGAATAGGAATGAGATTGTGAATGGGAATGATTGTGAATAATGATTGAAACATTGAATACATATGATGCATTTCATTACATGAATACATGATCAGTAATGAGAGTTGTGACTTAGGTAGCCACTGAAAATGAGCTTAAAGCCCATAATGTGGTTAAGAGCCAAAGGCTCAATATGTACAATGAGCACTGTATCCGCAATAGGTAAAGGAAAGTATCAATGAGCCTAGTATTCACAATGGATATGAGACAGTTTAGGCACTCAGTCACAACAATATAAAAATTGAAAGTGAGTCTCACATGAATTATATTATGGACATGTGTTTTGAATGAGATTGGGATATGTGGAATAAATGATGTGTACTGCTATATGTTAAATGGAAAGATGTGGATTGTGTGCTTACATGACTTGATATGTTGCATGAATTGGGTGAACCATCAAGGATGGTTGCATCACTGAGTTTGCAAAACTCACCAAAATTGCAACGTTGATATTTCAGGATCGCGATAGGACATTAGCTACAGAGAGGCTGTACGAGAAGAATAATTCTTGTACTTTTGAATAGAAGAAATGGCTCAAAGTTCAATCAGCTGAGCCTGAAGGATTTAGTTAGAAAATTTTTATAATTCCTCTTTTATGTAGCGTATTTTGTAATAGGTTTTGATCATGTACATATTCGGATGATCTTGTAAAAGCTACAATGTATATTCGGTTTTAATAGAATGAAATTAGGAATTCAGTTTGGTTTTAAAATATGATGACATTTATGTATTTATGATGAGGCCATGATTAAGTTGGTAACGTGATTGCTCTAACATGCCAATATTATAGGTTATGTACTAGAATGTCCTCAAGGTGTTCCGGTATGTACTCTATGGTAGTGGGGTGTTACACACTTACCAGGATTTTCTAGCTTAGCAATTGCTCCCGAGTAAAGGTAATCAATTCTCTTAACACTTTAGTTTGTTTTTTAGCTTGGCTTTGAAAACTATTTAATTTCTTTTTTTTCCATAAAACATATACTACACTCTTAAGTGTTATTTTAAAGTTGGGTTTTAGTTGTGTTTAGAATTTCCTTATAAAAGCACATATAGGGAGTATGCCTTTAGCTATTAGCCACATTGCAAATGCAGCTTTAAGTTTAAAATGAAAGTTTCATATAAATTTGGAACAAGATACTCGAAGTTATTAGTTAATAAAATTTTCCATAAGGAATTGGAGTAGTTTCCATCTTTTTCTAGGCTCCATAAAACTTTATCCCTTCTTTTTGGAAAAATCTGAGTATTTAGAATCATATTAATAAGAGGGTTTTTAGGAATTGTTTCAAAGAAGTTGAGATTTTTCACTAAGACTTCACTAATAATTACATCTTTAAGATAACATATTATGTTCATGGATATTCCTTAATATATTCCTTATCCTACTATAATTTTTTTTCTACTTCATTCTCAGTTGTATATTTAATCACCTTCTAATTAGTTCCCTGTCCTTGAGGATTTGTAATAAAGACTATGAAACTATGGTTCTTGGGATGAAGGACCAAAAGAGAGCATAACTCTATTTGTTAATCTTATATGTGTGATACATAAGTCTTCTTCTTTCTTAGTGCGATACATAAGTCTTCTTCTTTCTTAGGTAAAAAAGAGCTCCTTCTATTTATTTTTTGGCTAGAGCCTGACTATTAAAATTTCCTAATTATAGGAAATTTCTCATCATCCTCTCAATAGCTTTGATATTGAAAATTGGAGTTGAAAGATAGCCTAACTAGTATGCGTATAGATTACCAATTACTAAGTTTATTAATTGAACTCAACCAATTTGGACAAGCTTCTATTGTACCAATCAAAGAAT
>JANITX010027159.1:0-21243 GCA_027564395.1 Erythroxylum ulei | reverse complement strand
ATGAGTTCACCACTCATCAAGATTATGGTTCATAATAAGCGAATGCTTAAGTTGTATGTTTTAAGATTAAAGTAACAACCCACTTTATTCTTGAAAACACACTTGATTCCAGATTCATTTAATAGTGCCATTATCGATATTCAACTACTATTATGATATGAAACTCATCATTTCCTTGAAGTAAACTCCTTTACTTACATGGAGATAAATCGCAACACTACAGTCTAAACCATAATCAAGCGACCAACTCGATTATTCAACTGTGAATCAATTATTTTATATTCTTATAATATACATGATTCCCATACATCTCTATGTATATGTATATTACTTAAAAAAGAATCTCGGTACCTTATGACTAGATATATAATGCTCATAAAACCAAACTGTTTTATTTTATTAATAATAAATATTTTCATTACATAACTATAACTGAAGAAAATTAGGGTACATGTAAATACACTTGCTTTCTAGGGAACTATAGTTATATAACTCCAACAACTTGTTCCATAACATCCCATATGAATATTGGAATAACGAGGATTGGGTAGAATAGCTAGTGCAGTGGGGAAACTACTCCTAATAGATACTCAGACAACTAAGATGTCTAGGGTTTAATATGCCAGAATGTGTGTGGAAATATACCTACAGAGTAATTGGTCGATGGTTTTTCAGTTAGCAACTTAGAGTGAAGATGGACAAATTACTTTTAAGGAAATCCAGATAGAGTATGAGTGGAGACCTGAAAATTATAACAAGAAATGGAAGCCTACAAGTCGACTTTTTGAGACTGGGCTCCAAAAGGAGTTGGATATAGAGAAGGTTTCACAACAAAGTAGTGGTAACCAAAAAATGGAGCTTGGATAGGAGCATGCCCATAAGGATACACAGCTCAAGCCAAATGATAGCAAACCTTCAGATGTTTTAACAGATCAAACTAGTGACAAAGAAGTTCAGAAGAGTGAAGATGATCCAGAAGGATGCCTTACAGATGCTGACCCCCTGTTGTAAGCAAATTAGGTAATCCCTTTACTTCTCCTAAATCTGTTTGGTTCCTAATAGTCCTATTGAAGTTTAGAGTTCGAGTCTTAATGATGATGCAGAGGAGGTTTTTACTATTAGAAAGAGTAGGAAATCTAGGAGAAAACAAAAGTTGTAAGTCTTGGTCTTTATGGCTTTAGCTTTTTGGAATGTTATGGGTCTCAATAATCCAAAGAAACAGATAGTTGTGAAATCTTTCCTTAAATTGTTATCTGGTTCTTTTCTCTGCTTGATTGAATCTAGAAGAAAGTCTCTTTCCTTTTTGAACAATGTGTGCTCTTCCTTATTTCTTAGATGGCATAGTTTTAGTAGTTTAGAATTCGGACTATTACAAGTTCTCTCCTATTGTTACTACAAACCAACTGATTCATATGGAGGTAACTCCTCTTAACAGTGATTTGGTATTTTTGTGACTTGTGTGTATGGCTCTAATAACTATAATCATAGAAAGTCTCTCTGGTTTTTTCTTTCTAATATCAAACTGAGTGTGGATAGTCACCTATGGGTAGTTGCTGGGATTTTAATGCCATTTTGTTTTCCCAAGAGGCTGAACCTCTTAGTACTTCGGCTCTTACTGGTATAAAGGACTTTAGGAAGTGTGTTGAGGATTGTGTTTTGTATGACTTAAATTCCAGTGGACCTAGCTTTACTTGGTCCAATAAACAATCAGGGGAGCTCTTCATAACTAGAAAGTTAGATAGAGCTCTTGTCAATTCGACTTGGAGTTCTTGCTTGCTTAGATCCTTTGGAGTGCTTCAAAATCCAAACATCTCTGACCACTCTCTCGTAGTGATTAGGGCCTTAGGAAACCAGTAGAAAAGACATTCTCCTTTTAGATTCTCCAACTTTTAAGCCTTTCAAGAAAATTTTCTTCAAATTGTAGAAGATGCTTGGTCTTCTTAGGTCTGGGGAACTTCTATGTTTTGTGTGGTTTCTAAGCTCAAATTAGTTAAAAATGTGCTCAAATCTCTAAACTCTGATCAGGTATGGGATTTAAATGTTAGAGTTGAAACTTATGAAGCTACCCTTAGCTATATCTAAGATCAAATGAGTCATTTGCCTAATAGTCCTTAGTTGGTTGCCCAGGAAAATCAAGCCATTACCAATCTGATTTGTGCTTTAGGGGACCAAGAGTCATTTTACAAACAGTCTTTCCGTATTAAGTGGCTCAAAAAGGGAGATAAGAATATCAAATTTTTTCGTAACTTTATTTTTTGAATATGAATAGGAATAACATCCAGTCCTTACTATTGGGTACTAGTTATAGGATTGTTGAGTTTAAAGAGATCCAAAAACAATTCCTAGACTTTTTTTAGAGCACTATTAGGAACAAGAAATAACTTTCCTCCTCTGGAGCGTATGTAACAAATCTCTTTCCTTATCCTATTCCTGAAAATCTTAAAAATAACCTCCTTTCTGATGTCACAATGCAAGAGATTAAGGATGTTTTTAACTCCTTTAATCCCAATAAGGATCTTGGTTCGGATGGTTTCAATGGTTTCTTCTTTAAGAAAACTTAGCATATTGTTAGGGGTGATATTATTAGAGCCATTCAAGATTTTTTCCATCATGGAAGGCTTCTTAATGAGCTTAACTCTATTTTTATTTCTCTGATCCCTAAGACTAGTCATCCTTCCTTTGTGCATGACTATAGACCAATTTCCTGCTGTAACTTTATTTATAAGGTGATTTCTAAAATAATGGCAAATAGGCTCAAAGACCTGCTTCCTTACATAATCAGCCCTAGTCAAAGTGGCTTCATAAAAGGTCACCAAATAGGAGATAATTTCCTTCTGGCTCAAGAGATCATTAAGAATTACCACCTGTCGAATAATCATAAACGTTGTGCTTTCAAAATTAACCTGAGAAAAGCCTATGATTCCATTCACTGGGATTCCTCATGAATGTTCTCTTAGCTGTAGGTTTGCCTCCTATTTTGATAAGTGGATTGAAGTGTGTATTACCTCCCCTTCGTATTCAATTTTGATCAATGGACTTGCTTCAAAAAAAAATTGTGGTAAATCAGGTTTAAGTTAAGGAGATCCTTTATCCCCATATCCCTTCATTATCTGTATGGAGGTTCTCTCTAGGAGTTTGGATGCTTCTATAGCTTGTAATAGCTCTTTTAAATACTACTGGAGGTGTAAAGCTCTAAAACTATCCCACCTTTTGTTTCCTGATGATCTTTTAATATTTTATCATGTTGATTTGGTTTCGGCTCAAACTTTGCTTAATTGCCTGCGTATTTTCTCAAATATGTCTAGCCTAGACATGAAACATAGCAAGAGTCAGTACTTTTTTATCTTCTGATATGAGTCATATGGCTCATCAACTGGAATACCTAATGGGCCTTCAAAAAGGTCACTTCCCAGTTCCCCTTTTAATAGGTAGGCTTTCTAGGAGAGATTGCATTCCTCTTTTGGATAAAATTGACGCTAGAGTGCCATAGAATTCTTTCCTACGCTAGTAGACTACAGCTAGTTATTTTTGTGCTCTCAAATTTTCAGGTTTATTGGTCTAGTCATTTTATTCTTCCTCCTCCATTATTAAAGATATAGAGACAAAATTAAGAAATTTCCTGTGGTCTGGGAATATAGTGTCTAACTCTCATGTGAAGGTTAAATGGAATGACCTTTGTAGATCCAAAAGAGAGGGTGGTTTAGGCATTAAACACTTATCTACGTGGAATAATGTGTTTATAGGAAAAAGAATTTGGGTGCTTTTTTATGATAATGAAGCTTTATGAGTCAGATGGGTGCATACCATTATTCTTAGAAGGAAAACTTTTTGGAATGCACAACCTAGTAATAATAGTTCATGGAGTTGGAGGAAGTTGTTACATGCTAGGGATCTTATTGGGAACTAATTCAAATTTAAGAAAGGAAATGGGATATCTACTTTCTTATGGCAGGACCCTTGGCATCTTAGAGGTATTATGAAGGACCTCTTAACTCCCAGAGTGATCAATGGATCAGAATTACTGATGAATGCAAAAGTTTATGAGATTATCAAAAATAATGTGTGGAATTGGCATGAGGCCACAATTGAAACTATACGGACCCTAGAGCCCTTACTATACCAACAAGAATGCTCCCGACCTAATAGATTGGAATGACTAACAAGTCCCTCCAAAACATACACAAATGCTTCGGCCTACTCCACCTTGAGACCTCCCAATCCTTATGTCCCCTGGTATAAATTAGTCTAGAATAAAAGAACTAGCCTAAGGTATTCCTTCATCCTATATCTAGCTTTTCTAAATAAATTGCAAACGAGGGGCAAACTTCTCTTCTCGTATGTCCCAAATCATTGCTCTTTGTGTTTCTTGGATAATGAGTCTATTGACCATCTGTTCTTTAAGTGTTCCTACTAAAAAAAAGTATAAACACATTGTTTAGACCATTTTTAGATCCAATTATCAAATCTGATAAATCTTCAAGCCCTTTTAAGCTAGTTTAACCACCCCTCAAACTACACAAATATTGGCCTCAACCTTTTTATCATTATCCTCTCTGTGACTGTTTATAACCTATGGTCCAAAAGAAACCACCGAACATTCAAAGATAAACCCTTGGAAGTTGGGAACTTAAACACTAGAGTGGTCTTCCAAGTTATGGAACTCCTGGGCTCAATCACCAAGGGAAGGTAACTGTTGGTAAGGATCATTTTCTTTAATGTTTTGCTTTGTAGGTTATTCCATTTCTTGACAGTAGGAGACCAACCCCTACTCCTCTGTTGGTTTCTTAAAGAATCAGAAGCATTTCTACGGGTTTCACCAAGGAAGGATAAGGGAGAGTTATGCAAGCTTACGATAGAGATATCATACTTGGGATTAACCTGTTAGGGATAAGATGGATGTAAGAAGCAGGGGAAAAAGGTTGTACCTTATTATCTCGGTATCTTAAGCAAAGGAGATCCCACCTTTGTCAGCAAAATAGAAGAACACAGTTAAGAAGCTTTAACCTATGAAGTGTTGACTTGAAATTTCGGTGTTGTAGCAAAAATGATTGACTATTTTACTTTATTAGTCTATAAATGTATGTGTTGCTGGTTAAGATGTACCTTCCTACAAGGTCATCTTGGTTGGTAAATATGTATAGGCTGGTTGTTATGGTATGTTTTGGTTCATAATGAATAATTTTGTAGAGTTCCTCATGTTCTTAGGTAAGGTTATTCCTTTTAGTATTGGAAAGAGATTTGCATATCGAGCAATCTCGTGGTTTGTACATAACTCTTGTTGATTTATTTAAATTACTAATTTACCTAAAAAAATAAGAGTCAAATGGCAATGGAAATTTTTATAAATGAAATTGGGATTTAATGGCATATGTCATCGCAAATTGGAGACAAATAAACTACTTAAATAAGAGAACCAAGTGAGACCATAGGAAGTAGACATATGGCTAGTGATAAGTGTCACTTGCCAAGCCATGCATCCACCCCCTATGACACTCTCTCCCAAGTGAAACACCATCTTCATTTTTATTTGTCTTTCACTGTATTCATTTGTTCTCACCTCTTATTAATTTCTCTTCATTTTGTTCTTCATCATCTTCACCTATGAACCTCTCTTTTTTCCTATCAACATAAGCCTTGCTCTCACCCTTCTTACTACTGCCATTTTGGTGTCTTCTTTATTTGCTACAAGAAGACCTAACCTTACCACCCTTAACTGTTGATGATCGTGTATCATGGAAAGCTAGGGTTCATGTGATTTTGAAGAGTTTGGAGTTTTAAACAAGTAAGTATCTTATGGTTCTTCATGATTTGTAGAATGAAACATGCATCATGATAGTTAGCTGTTAAATGTTTATAAAACGAGGATTTATATTTGCTTAACCGTGAATGAGAAACTTAGGTATACCCATGTCTTGCTTTCGTATATTTGATGATCAATATTTCATAAGTTGTTGTTAAGATGATTTTTGAGATAGAAAGATCATTATGAAGATGTAAAAAGAGTGTCGAAATTTCATAAAAGGATGATATGCTTATGTTCTATTTTGACTGTTTATTTACGTGGCTCTCTTTGGGTGTTATAGACATGAATTGAAGTGAGTTGGAGTTTAAGAAAAGGCTAGTGTATTGTCTTGAAATGGGAAAATTTAAAATGATAAGCTAGAGATGAAATGAAGGTGTTAATGTGTAACATCCCGTTTCCATACTAAGGGTTAGAATCCTAGATTTCTGTAATTGAGAAAATAGTAATGAGAGATAAGAAAAATGCATTTCATGCTCATGTATAATGTTAGCATATACACAAGTGAATATTGATTTTTGCATACTAAAATGATTGTATATTTATTCATTGACATTTTTCGGGTATAACTAATCTATAAATGTGATTATATTTGGAATTGTGAATTGTATGTGTTAAGAAATGATTTGGAGAGTATATTTACTGACTCAGAATTATTAGTGAAAAATTTGGGAATTTTTTAAAATTTAAGGGTATTTTTGGACTAGGAAAAATGTCAAGTGATAAAACAATTGATGAATAGTGGTAGAAATAAATGTCAAATGGCAGTAGAAATTTTAATATGTGACATTAAGATTTAATGACTTATGTCATTGAAAATTGGGAGACAATTGGAGTAGAAATTGGAGATAAATGGTCTAGGTAATGCAAGACTAATAAGAGACCTTAAGAGAGTGACATGTGGCAAGTGACTTGCCACACCACTTGTTTAAATCACGAATTTATTAAGTGAAATACCATATTTTGGGTCTTTCACTTGCTAAATACGACATATGCTAATATGGTCTTTGATTTGCTAAATATGGCATATGCTTCTCTCATCTCCTTCTTCTTCATTTTCCTCATTTGCTCTCTTCTTCACTTACGACACTCTCTTCTCCAAGCATCAAAATGGAACCTTGCTTTCTTCCATTACTAGCCACTTAACTATTTAGCTATCTTCTTCTTATTGCTAAAAGACCCAACCCATTTCACCTTGAAAGCATTAACTCTTCTTGATTTGTTGAATGAAGCATATTTGATGATAGTTAGAGGTTAAATGTTTATAAATTGAGGATGGGCAAATGTGAAAACGTGAGTGAGTAATGTGGGTAGATTAATGTCTTTATTTTACATCTATGATGATTAATAATCCATAAGTTTTTATAGAGATGTTTTTTTTGAGGTATAATGATCATTATAATGGTGTTTGGATGAGTGCAGTAAATCGATGAATAAATGGACATGGTTGATGTCCTATTTTGTGGTTATAATTAATAGTCTTTTATGTCTTGTTTTGTTAATGTTTTGAGTTGTAAATTGAGGTGAGAATGAATATGAAATGAAGAAGAAAAGATGATCTATGTACAAGATGTGTTAGATGTAAAATGTAGGAAGTTATAAAAATCTGGAAAATTGGAAGAGAGTGGTTGGAATATGTTAGCTGTAACATTTTCTACTGATTATACATCTGTAATTTAGCCGTAACTTGTTTTGTAACTATTCAAATGAAATTATTTTTGATTTGGATTAAATTAGAGACATATGGCTACATGTTTCATGAAGACATCGAGTTCAAATCTGTCATTAAAAGTCACAAATTTTGATTTGAAGTTGAGTAGTTGGTGTCAAAAGTTGATGATGAATGTGTATATATGTGTATGTTCTATTATTAGTTCTCATAATCAATCATGGACTATAATTTGTTTATGGATGATATTGAGTTGAAATGGAGTTAGAATGATGGGAAAATGAGGAGAAATTAAATTAGAAATGATAGACCAAGCATACGGTAGTGAATGTGGAAAGTAAAGAGTTAGAAATCCGAAAAATGAGTATGCAATTGGATAGGTTTGGACGAAGAGGCATAACTTTTTCAGTTGAACTCGGATTGAGGTCATTTAAGTATGCTTTTAAAGAGGACGTCGAATTCTACAACTTCTGTGAAGACCATGAGAAGAGATTGTGTTTTCTAAAGGGTCAAAAATTCAAGTTCCTATAAGAGATCCTTAAAGGTCCGCTCAGTAGACATGGATGTCTGCCTAACGGACATTCATGGGTCAATTGGTCTTAAATTAAGGCTTAAATAGGACTTGGAATGAACCTAGAATGATTCTTTGATTAAGTGACTAATGTGTGATATGTTTGAAGTGATAATTGGCGTTATAACTTAGTAAATGAACAAATGATATCAAAGTACCAAAGGCATGAGTATAATGTCAATGAAGATGTTCATATGATAGGAGTTGTGATTCAAAGGAGTTGAGTAATATGTATTAAGTGATTAAATGTGAATGAGAATTGGGTATTATGAGAGCATAGAATGTTAGAATAGAAATGGCGAGAAATTGGTTTATGATATTAGAATAACTAAGTGTTCTTGAAGTGTAAGTTTAAGAATAAGCTAGATACATATAAAATGGTAAAGATTGAATAGAGAACTTAGAATGATCATGTACAAATGAAGTGTGATTGAGCCTAAGTTTACTATATAAATTAACGACACATTCATGGGTTTTACTATACTTTTTAACTCCTAATTCTTGATTTTATGCTTAATTTAATCATTGAGCGTGTACTTTTATTTTATACAATTTGATAGTAAAAATTGTTATAAATTGGTTTTAATTGCACTAATTTTTCTGAGAACAATTGATACCACAAATTGCTATTATTGATTTTAAGAACCTCAGAGAGAAGGGAGTCAATGTGCTGAAATGAAGCCAACAAGAGCAAAGGCGCTATAAGATGTTCACCGCGGCAAAGCAGGCCTGTCATCACGGTGAAACGTGAAGAATCCAGGATGAACTTTCAGGAAAAGATCGTTGCGGCAAAGAATCCAGCAAAAAGCAAAAGCCTTTTAGACAAAGTACGCCGCAACAAACTTATTTGTCGCCCCGGCGAATGGCAAAAACTCGAAACATATTTGGAAAAATCTCTCACCGTTTGACCCGACCCACCGATCCATCACTTAAAAACCTACTAAATTAGGTTATAAAAGACAGTAGACAACACTCGACATATACAGCCGACCACACACACCTCTCATCTCTCTCACTCTGGACCTTCATCCATCAATTCTGTCTATTTTTCATCGTCACCTTCATCATCTGTTGCTGCTGCCATGGATGCTATCAGTGTGTTTACAGTTGTCAATGCTCCCGAAGTGATGCTTAACTAAGCACCATTTCCTCTTGAAGATGTAGCAATGGCTTGAGTTCGATGGGCTTCAAAGGGGAGTAGTTTTTACATTGTTGTGTTAACTACATTGTTATGAACTACTGAGTTAGGATTTATCCCTTGTAGTTAGGTTTTCTTGATTATAGTTAATCAAGTGTTGAACAATGTATTGTGATATGGATTGTTTATGTAGAACTTGGAGCTTTGATATATGAAGTCTCATATATGACTTTTTGGTAATTGTGTTAACTCTCTTTTATTTACCTAGTTATGTTCAATATTGAGATTATGCTTGATCCCAATTGACCACTTGCATTAACTTATCCATTACACACACTAAGATGCATTTAATAAGGTTTTAAGAAATGAAGTTCATTGATTAAAACCATGGACTTAAAGAGTTCTTTAAGGTTTATCATTTGAAAATTTAGTGATTTTTGCTCCCAAAAAGATTTGTTTTGAACTATGATAGCCAAAGCTCGTTTTCAAGAGGATTTTATCATATTTGATCATCGTTTGAGTTTTTAATTTTCTTTCCCGAAAATCCAAAAGTACCTTTTATATACTTTTCTTTCAATTAGTTCAATTTTGTTAAGTTTTATGAAAGATCCAAAACCCCATTTTTTGCCAATTTACTTTGCATTTCTTGATAATTAGGCTAGCTTAGATCCATTGTGCTAAGTTCCGATTAAGTGAGATGACCCGAGGTTGCATTCTATATTGCAATCTTTGGAATTAAATTTTTGATTCGGTTTCTAAGGGAATAACCTAAAGACAAACTGCGGATCAAAATGGCGTCGTTGCTGGTAAACCAAGCAATTGATTTTCTTTAAGTTAGCCATTGTCATTTTTGTCTATCGTTGATGATAGGAACCTTTTCTGCTAGATTTCATTTTGGATAGTTTAATTTCACACTTATCAATAGTATAGGTTTTTAATTTTTCTTTGCATAGCATAAATTTTGAAAAAGCAAACAAAAGTATACTTCCACAATTGGATTTTTCATACTTAGCATTCTTCCATACATTCACATCTTCATACATACTTTTACACACCATACACTCGCATCCTTCACATCTCACCTTTTTATTTGATTTTGTGTGCTTGTGAGTCAATTTTGTTACAATTTCTTTTATTTGAATTGTCTCACCTTTACGATTATTGGAATCGCTTTTAGGATCTACTGTCCAGATGCCCACATCACCAGATACCGGATGAGCAGTTAGTGAAGTATTTTTATGATGGGTTGAAAAGTCAAGATAAAGGTATGTTGGATACGGCATCAGGAGGTTCTTTGATTGATCTTACAGTTTCGGAAGCATGGGTTTTAATCAAGAAGATGGCCCTAAATCATCAATAGTATAGTGCAAGGGATACCAGGGGAGTACATGAGTTGGGAGCTTTAACAACCCAAGCTAAACGAATGAAGAGTTTGGAGTCTAAGGTTGACTCATTGGAGAACAGAATCACTTCACAAATATCTTTCATGACTGCCGAATTGAAGAACATGAATGTGCAGCGCCCATCATCTTCTATGGATCTTACCGTACATAGCTGTGATACTTATGGGTTGGTAATGCACATATGTAGTGTTTGCCCAGGTCGATATGAAGAGGTGTTTGCAGTGTACCCAGGAAGACCAAACTAGAAATGGGACCATTACTCCAAAACTTACAATGAGGGATGGAAGGCCAACTCTAGATTTAGTTGGAGGAATGAAGAGGACAGAGCTCCAAATAGATTTCAACAAGGAGGAGAAGCTCGTACTTCCACTAACCAGTTCCCCAACCAATAACAAGCTTTGACTGTCCCAGCCAAAGAGGACACCAATCAACTGCTACACAGTATGATGGCCTTGATGAAGGAAGAAAGGAATTCGAACAACAATCAATTCAATGCAATAGCCAATCTAATTCAGCAGGATTCCTCTAAAATCACTGCTCGATTCAATGCTTTGGAAAATAGAATGGAGCAATAGGAGACTAAAGCAGAAAATATCAACTCATATGTCACCTAACAATATGAGTGAGAACCAAGCAAGAAGTAGTGGAGCAATTCCTTCTAACATTATGATGAATCGAAAAAGCCTCAATGCAATTGCTCTCCGAAGTGGGAAACAAGTGAGGTTTAAACATCAAGAAGAAGAAGCATGTGATGAGGAAATTGAGAGTGAAGAAGTGCCTCCGCCGAAGGATGAAATCAAGAAATCTGTAAGTTTCAATGAAGAATCATTATTAAACGAAAGGAAGTCTGCATCAAAGAACAAAGGAGCTACTTCAAAGAGTTCCAAGGAAAAATGTAACATCCTGTCCCCCATATTAAGGGTTAAGACCCAAAATTTCAGTACAAGCGAGTTTAAAGAGAAACTAAGACAATGCATTTTCTTGTTCATGCATTATGTTAGCATATATGTATATAGATATGGAAAGTTTTTGCATAAAAAGTAGTACATGCATTCATTGACAATTTTTGGATATAATTGACATTAAATGTGATTGTATTGAAAATCAAGAGTAGAAGGAGTAGAAAGAGTGATCTTGGTATGAGTTGTGATAAGGAAAGATTTAGAAACAAAACTGGTAGTGATCTGGAAAATGTTCACTGAGTGTGTTTCGGTCTCTTAGCCATAACTTTTTCTCTAGTTATCCAAACGAGATGATTCTTGATTTGAATTAAACTAGAAAAATATGGTTACATTTATTATGAAGACACTGGATTTCAATTTTGTCGTTAAGAGTCTCAAAATTTCATAAAGTTAAGAATTTGGTGCAGTATGTTAGTGTATGAATGGAAAATTCATCTTCGGATTTTAAGGGCAAATTTGGGATTGATATAAATAGATTTTTGCAAAGTTTCCTTCTAGAAAGTTGTAGATCTTTCTTTTATCGTTCCAACGGCAAATAGTATGAAAATTTTGGACATCTGAGCTGAAAGTTATGATCTTTATAAGTGGAGACGTTCTGGAGACAAAAGTAAGACGATGCAAATGAAAGAAGGGAGAAGCTTCGTCTTAGTTACTATTCATCTAAGACGAAGCTACTGTTCATTCACTTCATCTTAGTTACTGTTCATCTAAGATGAAGCTACTGTTCATTCACTTCGTCTTAGTTACTGTTCATCTAAGATGAAGCTACTGTTCATTCACTTCGTCTTAATTACTGTTCATCTTTTGTATTCTGTTCCATTTTGTCTTTGAGTTCTTCATCAAAGTTGTAGATCGCAAAGTTCTATTTCGAACCATCTAAACATAAAATCAATCTGACATCTATAGCAAAAGTTATGGCAATTACGCCAAGATATGTACAATATGAGTAAGGACAAAAACACGTTTGATTCTTTTGACCATAACTTCTTCACTAGACCTCCAAATGACTTAATTCTTGAACCATTGGATTTGTAAGACTTTGCTCTACTTCTCCACCAAAAATCTTAGCCATTTGAAATGAATTGAGAAAGATTGAGTGAAAAGCATGGGACGGGTACAATGAGTGTGTTCTTAAATAATATGAACTGGTGTTATTCCACTAAACAACTTTAGTATTTTTGATAATTTCTGGAGCTCTACTAATCCAAATGAGATGATTTCTAAATTGTGGTAAACTAGAGACATGGAGATACAAATGGTATGAAGAAATTGGAATCTAATTCAGTTTCTAAGATGTTTAAATTCCAGATGGAAGTTGTGCATAGATACTGTTTTAGACAAGAGCAGTCTAAAAATATTTGAAGTATATCTTTTGAATCACTGAACCAAAGTGACTGATTTTAGTGGCATTAGAAACTTAAGACAATAGAGGACATTCGTTTGGAAGAAAGTATTATGTTAGAATGTTTAAAGGTACTGTTGGCAAGACACTTAAGTATAAAAGACATAAGGCAAAAATAGAAGGTCAAATGGGACAATTCTCAATCATTAAGGGCATAATTGGAAGAAAAAGTATTGTCTTGCTTTTAAATAAGGGAGAAAATGTGAATGAGAAGATTCTAGAAAAGCAAAATACGTGGATGAGAAAAGAGAAAAGAGAGAGAAAACATGAAAAAAAAAAGAATGAAAGAGAGAAAGAAGAGAAAACAAGCTAGGGTTATAATTTCGTTAGCCTTCAAGAGAGATTTTGAAGTTGAACAAGAAGAGAAAAAGGAAGAGGGAGAAAAGAGCTTCCATTTGAGCTAAAGATCTCTTCATTTGGTGAAGAATCAAGGTAAGATCATTTTGAATCTTTTGGATTTTTGAAAGGATTCTAGTTATGGAGTTTAGAAAAATGCTTGGGTTTGACTATTCTAGAATCAATTTTTGTGATTTTACATTGTGGGATTTTCGATTGAATTCCTATTGGATGAGAATTTGGATATTATGAGATCATATAAGGTTAGAAAGGAGTTAATAAGAAATTAAGTTATGATATAAAGTTACCAAGTGTTCTTAAAGTGTGAGCTTATGAAAAGGGTAAAGATTGAAAGGAGAATTTGGAATGATCATATACAAATGAAGTGTAAATCTAAGTTCAATTGGACACACATGAATTATGAATTGGGAATGAGCTAATATGTGATTTAGAACATATTCCCAGAATTGTCATTGAGCATGCATTATACATAGTCCATTTATTTAATTGTGAATAAATGAATGCTTATACGTGTGCAATTATTGATGAGGGTGAAATGGGTGTTTTGCATAAATGGGTTGTGCAGGTCAAGTGTCCGCATTCAGGCGTTCCAGAATTTGGAAGCAAATGCTAATCTGGAGCGTACTGTGAGTAGACCGAGATGGTCTCACTTCATTGTTTGCTTTTTTTCATTTTGTATAAATTGACTATTGAATGCTTATATGAATGTGATTAATTGTGTTGGATGCTGGATAGAAGGTCCGATGATTGTGTTATATGTATAAGATATTGAAGTGATTGCTAAATGTTTTCTAAATATGCAATTGCATGCAAGTGAAAGTGTAAATTCTCAACTACATGTCGAATGCCGGACTACAGTCCAATAACAAGTGAATATGAATGAGTAAGAGCATGCAAATATGACTGATGCATTTCATGTCATGAATGTATGAAACATAATGGAGTTGTGACCATAGTAGCCACTGATCAGAGCTTAAAGCTCAACGCTCAATGAGCCCTATATGGGACAGTTATCAATGAACCCTATATGGGACAGTTCAAGCACTCGGTCACAACAAAGTAACAAATAGAAAGTGAGTCTCATGTGCATCGCAAATTCATAATATGAACGATTAAGTGTTTTGAATGTGACATAATATGAATATGTGAAATATTGGGAAATGTGAAATAAAATGCGATGTGTGAATTATGTGTTATGTGACTGGGTGAGCCATCCATGATGGTCAATCATTGAGTTCGCAAAACATAAAATTTGCAAATATTTTTCAGGATCAGAAGAATACCCCGTTAGGCCAACGGGAGTATGCATGTAGGATTCAAGTGAAGGTTAGAGGTCAGGATCAGTTCGCATCTACATTGAATTTCCTTATTTTGTATTGTTTTGTACCTTCCGCAACTTTTTGTATATATTTGTATTCCAAAATGACTTGATTGTTTTGTATTTATGAAAGGGCCCAAATGGCTATTGAAAATTTTGTTAATGGTTTTGTGATAATTGAAAATGTTTGTGAGTGAATGTGGACCCAATTTGATTATTGATTTTTGCAAAATGTGCTAATGATTTAAAAAAATTTATACTGACTTTTAAATGTTTGAGTGCTCTAGCATGCCACCCTCGCGGGGCATGGACTCGGATATCACTCTCAATGTTGGGTTCGAGTCATTGCAGAAGTGGGGTGCTAAATTCATGAGGTATCAGAGCCCAGAAGTACTATCTTCTATGGGCATTCTGAAATATGTGTCAACTTATATGCATATGTATATTAGTCATGTCTTAGCAGACTGCGGTAACTGATCCCCAGTATGAGTCACATGCATGAACATTTCCTTAAGAGTTTGAGCTATTAGATGCATTGAAAAAAATTATACTCACTTTTAAATGTTTGAGTGCTCTAGCATGCCACCATCGTGAGGCACGGACTCGGATATCACCATCGATGTCGGGTTTGGGTCATTGCGGGAGTGGGGTGCTACATTAAGACTTCTGCTTCGTCTGTAATGACGTCATATCGTCTTTGATGACGTCATTCGTCTTAAGACTCTTGCTTTGTCTGTAAAGACTTTCGCTTCGTCTTAAGACTTCTGCTTCGTCTGTAATAACGTCATATCGTCTGTGATGACGTCGTTCGCCTTAAGACTCTTGCTTCGTCTGTAAAGACTTTCGCTTCGTCTTAAGACTTTCCGCTTTGTCTGTAATGACTTCATATCATCTGTGATCGCGTCATTCATCTTAAGACCTTTGTTTCGTCTGCCCTTTTTGCTTCTTCTGCATTGGCATTCGCCTGCTTATTGCATTCGTCTGCCTCATGCTATTGTTCATTTTGTTTTGCCTGCCCTTTTCGCTTCGTTTGCTTTGGCATTCATCTACTTATTGCATTCGTCTGCCTTGTTTCGTCTGCTTCAACTGCATTGAATCGTCTGCTTTGTTTCATTTGCTTTGCCCCGTCTACTTTCTACTTCGTCTGCTTTCTGCTTAAGTGACCTTCTGTTTCTTCTGTGTACCGTTCATCTTGTATCGTCTGCTCCATTTTTGACCCTTCAGACGATAAAATTTGTCTCTGATATTATCATGAAAGATGTAGATATTAAAGTTCTCTTTGAAATCGTCCTAATATGATCTTGATTCGATACCTACAACCAAAATTTATGCTAGTAGTCCCAAAAAAAAAAGGTTCAATAGGATTAAGGACAGAACCAAATTGAATGACTTGGTGCAATTAGAGACATAAGACATAGAGGAATATGTTTTTAGAAGAAAGTGTTGCAAAGTGACTTCAATGTCAGGGTCAAAAGAGAATATGTAATGTTGACCCGAAATAATATGTTATGGGAAATATCTGAGAGTAAGGGATTGTGAATTATGAGGTCAGTGGTTTTATTAAGTGATAAACTTAAGAATAAATTATACTTACGTGAGTTCTAATAAAAGGAAGTGGATAAGAATTGGACAGGTGTCCTAGTTAAAGTGATTTTTATTGCCTTAAAATGCTACCTGTTATCCTTATCCTTATCTTCTTAAAACTTCTTTCGTTAAAGCTCCTCCAACCCAGAGCTTTTCTTCAAATATTCACCGAAGTTAAACCTTGCTTTTCTCTGTTTGTCCTCACTTCCACTTGGATCTTTCTTTCTTCTATTCCAAGAAAGACCGAAACTCCTTGTCAAATTTCAATTTGAGGTACGTGGGTGCATAAGGGATTAGGGTTACGTGATCTTACAGAGATTGGAGCTTCAAACAAGTCAAGTGTTCACATTCAGGCATTTCCAAAATTTGGAAGCAAATGCAGATTTGGAGCATACTGTGAGTAGACCTAAATGGTCTCATTTCATTGTTTGTTCTGTTGAATTTTTGTATTATTTGACTACTGAATGATTTTGTAAATGTGATTGATTATGTTAGCTTCCGAACAAGAGGTCCGATGATTGTGATGTTTGACTTGGATATTGAAGTGCTACTTGAATGTGAATTGGGTGAACTAAGTGTGCTGAAGTGATTGCTAAATGTTTTCTGAATGTGCAATTGCATGCAAGTGAAAGTGTAAATTCTCAACTATATGTTGAATACCGGACTATAGTCCAATGATAAGTGAATATGATTGAATAAGAACATGCAAATATGAGTGATGCATTTCATTTCATGAATGCATGAAACATAATGGTTGTTGTGACCAGAGTAGCGACCGATCAAAGCTTAAAGCTCAACGAGTGAAAAAGATCCTCGAGCTCAAATAGTGATCAAGAGCCTATGGGCTCACTATGTATAATGAGCCTTGTATCCTCATCGGATAAGGGACAATTTGTAATGAGCCCAATATCCAAAATGGATATGGGACAGTACATGCACTTGGTTACAACAACGCAATAATTGGAAACGTGTCTTATAAGCATTTCATATGTATCTTGTTTAGTATGTTTGATTGATTGAAATACAAATTCACTTATGCTTAAGTGAAAATGTGATACTTTTGTAGAAATAATTGTTATGTGAGTTAATGTGTTGCATGAATTGAGTGAGCCATCGATGATGGTCACTCATTGAGTTCACAAAACTCACCCAAAATTAGCAATTATTTTTTAGGATCAGAAGAATACCCCATTAGGCCAACGGGAGTATACCTACAGCATACAAGTGAAGGATAGAGGTCGGGATCAGTTTACGTCTGCATTTTTGTTTTCCTATTTTTGTATAAAATTGTATACTTTGGAACTATTGTTCAATTGATTTATCTTGTAATGTAAGGACATTATGACTGAAGTGTTTTGTGATTATGAAAGGGCCCTAATGGCTATTGAAAACCTGGTTGATTGTATTGCATTAACTGGAAATGTTTATGAATGAAAATAGGCCCTATGTGTTGATTGACTTCCGCATAATATGTTTGATTGTGGTATCAAGGAAGAAAAAAAATTATACCGATTTTGACTAAGTGAGTGTCCTAGCACGCCACCCTCACGGGGCATGGAATTGGTCATCACCCTCGATGTTAGGTTTGGGTCCTGCAGGAGTGAGGTGTTATAGGGTAGCTCATGATGGGTATAACAATAAGTACTTCTTTAAGTTTAAGGATATGAATTTCAATATACTACATTTTTCACCTCATGAATTGTACCTAGACTAGATAAAAGCGAGTAAAAGTGAGGAGGGTTCGGGTAGTGAGAACAAAAAAAGTGAAGAGAGAAAAGAGGTCCAAAAGAAAATTGAGTTTGGCCCAATGGTGAGGCACTACATAAGTGAGGAAAAGAAAGTGAGATGTGCAAGAGAGAAGAGATCAGAAAGAGAAAAGAAAGAGAGAAAAGTGAGCTTGTTTACTAAGGGAAAAGACTATTGTTGGTGCCTAAGGAAGATGGAACCTAGAGGATGTGTGTGGGTTGCAGATCTATTAACAAAATCATTGTACAGTATCGCCACCCTATCCCTAGGTTAGATGATATACTTGATGAATTGCATGGTGCATGTATCTTTAAAGTAGATACCACTAGATTAGAATGAAACTAAGAGATGAATGGAAAATTGCTTTCAAAACTAAATATGGGTTGTATTAGTGGTTAGTCATGCCATTTGGTTTAACTATTGCACCTAGCACTTTTATGAGGTTGATGAATCATATCTTGTTCGCATTTCTTGGAAAATTTATGGCTATTTACTTTAATGACATCTTGATATATAACACTAATCTTGATGAGCATGTCATACATATGAAGTGTGTCTTGGATGTGTTAAGACAGGAGAAATTGTATGCAAACCTTAGGAAGTGTACATTTTGCATTGATAGGCTAGCATTCTTAGGGTTTATGATCAATTCTCAAGGGGTTGAGGTTGATAGTAAGAAGGTGAAGGCTATTCAAGAGTGGCCAACACCTAAGAGTGTGAGTGAGGTGAGGAGTTTTCATAGCTTGCTATCTTTTATAGGAGGT
This sequence comes from Erythroxylum ulei, assembly GCA_027564395.1. Lineage (NCBI taxonomy): Eukaryota > Viridiplantae > Streptophyta > Magnoliopsida > Malpighiales > Erythroxylaceae > Erythroxylum > Erythroxylum ulei. The sequence continues at coordinate 2,529 of JANITX010027159.1, read as the reverse complement.
TTGTGAAAGATTTCTCTACCATTGCTGCTCCTTTGACTGAAATAGTCAAGAAGGAGAAATGGTTTGCTTGGGGTAAGGAACAAGAGCATGCATTTGCATTATTTAAGGAAAAATTACGTTCTGCTCCTATTCTATGCTTGCCTAATTTTGATAAGGCTTTTAAAGTTGAATGTGATGCTTATGGGATTAGTATGGGTGCTATGCTTTTGCAGGAAAACAAACCAGTAGCATATTTTAGTGAGAAACTGAGTGGTACATATCTTAACTATTTGACCTATGACAAAGAGTTATATGTTGTTGTGAGAGCATTGGAGGTGTGGCAACACTACCTCCAGCCCAGAGAGTTTGTCATCAGGATAGATCATGAGTCCTTGAAGCACTTAAAGGGACAGGACAAGCTGACCAAGAGACATGCCTTTTGGGTGGAGTTTATGGAGAAATTCCCTTATGTCTTGCATTACAAGCAAGGAAAGGAAAATGTAGTAGCCGATGCACTATCTAGGAGGTATTCCTTAATTTCTACTATTACTTCTAAACTGCTAAGGTTTGAACAACTTAAGGGTATGTATGCTTCTGATGATGATTTTGTTACTGTGTATAATGTTTGTGAACATGCTGCCTTTTAGAAATTCTATAGGTATGAGAGCTATTTGTTTAGGGGTAGCCAATTGTGTGTCCTAACTGTTAATTGCGTGCTTTATTTATGCATGAGGCCTATAGTGGTGGATTGATGGGTCATTTTGGGTTTACTAAGACACTGGACATTTTGCATGAACATTTCTATTGGCTTGGTATGTATAGCGATGTTGAGCGTGAATGTGCCAAATGCATTGAATGTAAACTAGAAAAATCTACTATTAAACCCTATGGATTGTATACCCCTTTACCTATGCCTATTGAACCTTGGGTTGATATTTATATAGATTTTGTTTTAGGACTGCCTAGAACAAAGAAGGGGCATGATAGCATCTTTGTTGTTATTGATCAATTTAATAAGATGGCACATTTCATTGCATATCATAAAACTGATGATGCCATGCATGTTGCTGATTTATTCTTTAAGGATGTTATTAGATTGCATGATCTTCCTAAGTCTATTGTTTTAGATAGAGATGATAAGTTTTTGAGCCATTTTTGGCGTGTGTTGTGGGGCAAGTTGGGTACCAAACTGCTTTATTCTACTACTTGTCATCCACAGACTGATGATCAGACTGAGGTTGTCAATAGGACTTTGGGTACTTTATTGCATTCTATTATGGGAAAAATTTCAAAAACTTGGGGTGACTGTTTGTCATTCATTGAGTTTGCATATAATAGATGTGTGCATTCTACTACGGGTTTTTCACCATTTAAGCTTGTCTATGGTTATAATCCTTTGACTTTTTTGGATTTGGTGCCTTTACCCTTGCATGAGTTGTCTAGTACAGATGATAAGAGGAAAGCAGAGATGGTCAGGGAGTTGTATGAGAAGGCAAGACAACACATTATGTTGGGACCCATTTTCGAAGCCCAACAATTAATCCAAAATCAAAAAGCGTAAGCGAGTTCCTTGTAGGGTTATTTTCAATGAAATCTCTTTAACCCTCATCGTTCCATCCTCATCCTCATAACATCTCAAGACACAAAGGCAAGCCCACACAAAAAAATCACAACAATTACAATTAAATTCTTCAAAAATGGTAGCTCTTAGTCTCTAGTTCATTTAGAAACAAGAACCACCTCATTTGGAGCTCTATAGCTCAAGATATGCTTAAAAATCCAAAGTATGTTCATGGCCTAATCATGCTCTCCCAACCGACCCCTCACTTCCTTTCCATCAAACTTTTTGAATTTAACTCCAAATTCTATCAATTCTTATGGAGAGGTATAAAAATGTGTTATGAATCTATCGCCTTAAGAATCACCTCAATCGGAGGTCAGACGAAGAAGTTATGGCCAAACGAATCCAACATGTTTATGACCTTACTCCTATTTCACATGCCTTGGCAAAATCACCATAACTCTCATTATAGATGTCTGATTGACTTTATTTTTGGACGGTTTGAAAGAAAACATCTAGAGCTACAACTTTTGGGAAGACACAAAATTGAAATTCTGTCGTTTAGAGGGTCAAAACACACGGGCCGTGTAACTTTTGGGTGTAATAGTGCTCCCACGTTGGAAACACACAGGCAGACCGTGTAACCTTCGGGTGTAACAAATTTTTCACCCTCTAAAACCCCTCCAAAGGGTCCTAAACCCATCCTAACATCCCCTTTCCTTATATTCTTCTCCAATATCACCTTTCTAATGACAAAAACCAATTCAAATCCATTTAATTACTGAAAACATCATTGAAACTCAACTCCAAAGGATTCATCACTCAATGATCACGCGTCGTAATGCTAATCAAAATTAAAATAACTAGACTACTACTATACTAGTGGCGAGTCTAGGTCGATCCCACAGAGAGTGCATGTAAAGTTTATAAAATAAAATTAACCAATGTTTACACTAAATGGGGGGTTTTGGATTTTTGAAAGGAAAAAT
>JANITX010026448.1:0-21269 GCA_027564395.1 Erythroxylum ulei | reverse complement strand
AAAAAAAATTGAGAGTCTTATGATTTTCCGCAAGAAAATGAAGCAATGATAGTTATGGTTTTCTGAAGAGTTGGGTTCCGGAAGCGGTGTCTAACATAGGTGGTATCAGAGCAAGAGTTGGATTCCGGAACCAAGCGGGATCTAACATTATCATATTAATAGTATGATGTCATTTGAACACTTTAATCTTATAATTCAATCATTTCAATAATTGTAAGTAAAAACTTACTTATTTCTCAAACCATCAAGGAAAGTGTCTTCCAACTTTTTTATTGATATCATCCTGTGTTTTCTTGGGCATTAGTTCGCGTAATCATTCCTTGTATAATCTAAAAACATTATTATGTATTTCAGTTGTGAATAACACTAAATTTCAAAACTCAAATAATTAATTTCAACTTACTGCATGAAAGGTTGAACCTCTTGACAGTTTAATAAAATATAACCATGGGCAGCCTCTATTTCCTCCTCTGTTAACATTCTTTTTGTTAAACGTCCATATATTTGTCCAAGATATATGAAAATGAATAAGTAACCATCAGCATCACCCATTTCTCCCCCATCTTTATTACGATGAACTTTTATTTCTCTTGTGTGAACATGCGGCTCAAAATAATGTGAACAAAATGTACTTGCTTCCTCCACTAAATAAGCATTACATATCGAACCTTCAACTCTAGCCTTTTTTTGACATTTTTCTTCAAGTAATGCAGATACCTACATTAGCGAATAAGGTTATTACAATTTTGTTATTAAAGTAAGCAAATAAAAAAATATATTGTTTATTTTGAAATAGAAATATGTTGACTTTTAGTGGGAGTAATGTTAAAAATATTGCTAGATCAAACTACTCCTAACTTGCTTGGTTTAAAATATTCATAAAATCATATAGTATATTATAGAATATTCTAATTATAATTTTCATTTTGATAATCGACACGACTATCGTTAAGAGAATTTGACTTAAAAAATATATAAAGAAGGGTAAATTATTCAAAAATAAAAAACGTGTGAATTCTCTTTATTATTTATATATCAAAAAATTAAATATATATAATTAACAAAAAAGTATTATCAATTATAATAATCAAAATTAACCCAAATAATTTAAATACTTTTTAAAACCTTTATAAAACTAGTCTTTCATCAACAATTAATCAATAATGTAAAAACAAATTCAATTACACAATTTGAGTTATCAAAGATATAACAAATTGTCTTACATTTTCATCCTACCAATCTTACCTTTCTTCTTTGAATCTTTCCCTAAATTTGTAAAATTTGTTATAAGCCTAGGTAATTATTAGATGAGCGTGGTTAGTTGCCTAACACCTTCCCTATCCTACAATCAATCCCCAAACTTTCATTCTTAGATTAGAACTTTATAGTTCCTTTTCTTTTAAAACAAGAACAAACTTGAAGATGGAACAAATAATGACATTCAAGAACAAGTCCTTTTTTCTCCAATTCCATTCGCACCGAAACAGGAAATTAAATAGTTAGAGTTATCCACATTCCACAATGGTTATTTGAAATTTGAAGCGAAGCCAATAGTCTAAAACGAGTTAATTAATGACATTACTTGAACAAAAGGAACCCCTTTTCTACAAATTAGAAAGAGGATGATGAAAACCAATAAAATATATCATTTCCTTTCCTTTAATTAAATGAAGGTGAGTATATAATTCCTATGATCCTACAATTTACGGACATAATAAAGAATTGAAAATAAATGAAAATAATTAGGTTAATTTTAAATGGAATGAAAAATAGTGCTTCTAATACGAACAATAGGTGTAGAATAATAAATTATACTAATTTAACACGTGAAAATTAAATCTAAAATTTATCATTGTATAATTAATTATTGCTTATCTTAAAAATAATTTAGTTTAAAATCTGAATTATATTGGTTATTCAGATGAATAAATAAGATTTAGGTTTTGCTTTATTATATTTCTTTAAGTGGTTTCAAACATATAAAAATATACTTAAAAGCTTTGGTAATTCATAAGTTCCATCTTATCTGAATTGTATACCATCAAAGTTTGACTTAAAACACAATAGGCCCGCCTCAAGTTGAAGTTTGAAAGTCAAAAGACATAAATACTCGATTTTTATTAATTATGCATATTTTAATACCCATTTTTAAAATATAAAATAGGGTATTCTATTCCTTAATAAATAGTTTATATAATAAATTTGCCCAGTTCTTTGCATCAAAAAACATTAGTAACAATATTTCTCTAGTTCATATCATCAACCATTATATATATTATTATAGTTTATAATTTTTTTGGAATTATAGTTTATAATTTGATTCAACAAGCCTACCAAACTATTTTTTTTTCTATTTCCAAGTGATAAAATGATTTATCTAACTTTAAATTCTCAGTTTATACTTCCATCACTGTCAGCAATTTACTGAAAATTTCAAGTTCTTAAGCTTTGACTAACTGATAAAAGAATTAATTACTTTGTTGTCTTCGTCAAGAACAGAGGCATAGTCAAAAGAAATAAACCTTTTGCAATGACCCTTTCTGGTTCCAAGTATATTCTTATTTCTTATCCTAAATGCTATGGTTTCTTACAATCATTTTTTTTTTTTGTTTTCCAATTCGCGACCGAAATACCACTCCCTCGTAAAATCTACTACACTGCACACGCCATCAAAAAGAATTGAAATCATTTTTTTTAATGCAGGAATGATTCATTTGTTTCCTTGTATCAAAGTTATAACCCTCCCATCATTAAAGGAATAGATTTCCGCCGATTTAAATTACGCAAAACACTCTTATATTATAAACATCAACATAACAAGAATTTCATTAAATTCCTTACATGCATAAAAAATTCATCATAACATCACAACTAAAATAATGTCTTGTCCCTTTCATCAATAACATTTATATCTTAAAATTATTTTCCAATCACAGAATACCTAAATAAATAAAAGTTATTAAATACTCAAACTTTCATCTAACATCACACGAAAAAACAGAGGTGAAAGACTGCAAGAATACCTCCATCGAAGAACACAATGATAGTGGTCGAAGAAGACAAACGCCAACTAGCAGAAGAGGAGTCTACGACAGAGAAAAAGGAGAGAAAAAGATCGCTTCAGAAAATGCAAGGGAGAGATGCAGGGCAAAGAAGAAGACACAAAAGGAAGGCTTTCGGGTGAGTTAAATGTAAAAAAAAATGACGTCATTTGGTGTTAAACAAAACGATGTCGTGTTCGTTTTATTTAAAACGTTGAAGCCGAAGCAAACGACGTTTACCTTGAAAATTTACCGACGAGCATTTTATACTGTTGTCAAAGTCTGTTAGAAATTTTGCCGGGATAATTTCCCGTCATATTTATCAATAGATATTACTACTGCCACTAAACGAAATTTTTTCTGTCAATATTACTGACGGAAATTAATTTTCTGTCGGTAATTTGCAACAGTTTTATTTTCGTCGATAATTTTTCATTGCTAATTCCTATTTTTATTGTAGTGTTGTATTAATATGCATTCAATTATTTCTCAACTTAGATTCTATAACAAATTTACACAAACAATTCCTGATGCTAACGATTAACTAACAAACAGGAATGAACGAATTTCCTACTATTTCACAAAGAGCTCCTATTGCCAGGCTCTAGAGTGCTTACAGGAATTAGATTATTACCGGAAGAATCAGTTACTGTGCTCAAACTTGTTTGTTTGCCATCCATGCTGTGACTCCCACCATTCTCCTGAAAGACAAAACGATTTTTGCCTTTTTCAAGTGCAGAATCGCAGATCCCATCATCTTTTGCATCAGGGCTCCCTTTACCCTTGTTGCCATTGACATGTTCCAGCTCACTCTCTTTTGTTACTAATTCCATCGTGATGTTACAACTTTCAGCAACAGCTGGTTGACTGGCAAAGTCCACTTGCCGGTCATGTAATGGGTCTTCATCTTCTTGAACTTGTTCACTAGGTTCATCTCTAAAGACAGAAATAGCATAATCTTTGTCTTCTCCTTTTGCCACAACTTCCGGTCCAGAGTATTTGCAAGCTTCAGCTGGTTTAACATCTTGTTTTTTTAGAAGTTCATCCATAGTCTGTTCCGTGGACACAGATAGCACGGAAGCTAATGGAGTGTCCAGAGTTGATGTTGAGTAAGCTTTCGCTGAAAGGGCATGGAAAGAACTCGATAAGACAGCTGTATGGCTTGAAACTCGGGGTGCTGCCACTTCAGATATTGATGACATTGTTGATGAACCACCAGAGGGCATAACATGAACAGCATTCTTCGCTTGAGCAGTCTTAGACAGTGAAGCAGCATCTGATTGGGTGGCTATATGGGCTGCAGCAGCAACAGAACCAGCTCTCATTGGATCTGAGCTGCAATCAGGTTTTGTCGATGGTTTTTTAAACATTAATTGAGATTTTGCTGCAGCATCAACCTTTTCTATTGGAGATGAATTAGTAACAATAGAGCATCGTTGACATTGATGCTGAGCAGGTGAATCTTCAGCTGCAGCAGCAGAAGACACGGGATTAAAGGTTGTACCATTTATCAGCGTCCCACCTGTTACACATTCAGTGAACAAGAGTTCAAGACTTGCAGACACATATATATCAGAATTCACGTTAATTGAATAAATTGTAGAATCATTACTATTAGTAGTTGAAGCAGATGGGTCCCTAGAAACTTCATCATTAGAGGGTGTACTCAGCATTGTCCCACCTGTTCCACACCTCATGAGTAAATGTTCAAAACTTGGCCATAGAATAAGCAAAGTAAATACAAATGAACACGACATATAGAATGAGACTCAATATTTGCAGTTATAAGTCTAGCAGACTTTTAAGGAGGTTAATTCTGTAAAATGCCTATACTTGTCTGCACTCAAATAACCCATCATATATAAAAGATTACCAGTATTATTTGTGATAAAGCTTTTAGGTGGATCAAGGGCTAAATTCATTGCATGACGTGCTGCTTGCTGTGCCTCAGAAAGTTGCACACCACTTGAGGTGGTTCCTAGTTTCAAGTTCTTTTGCCGCTTGCAAATAACGGCCCACCTCTGCTTAGGAATGAACAACGATAATTGGAAAACAAAAGCAAAGCAAAGTTTTATAATGGAATAATTTGATTAAACCAAGGCCAAAAAAAAAACAGAAAATAGCATTGCAGTTAAATATTGGTATAAAACCACAAATCAAGATTTCAAGATAAGAGATTAAAAGTGAACACAGATTTCAGGTAGTAAATTTATCACATGATTAACAGGAATTTTCCATTGCTGGGATTGGAATCTGGGATAACTGAGTGAAGAACAGACATCTTGACCAGACTAGATGGCAATAGATTTCTCTGTGCGACAGTGACTATGTCTATCAAATAAAAGTTCACACTTAAACCAAGAAAGAAGAAATATCTTCATTGTTGTAATGTTTCCTCTATGACATAAAATATAAGAATATAATTGAATCCTACTTGAGAGCATAGAACATAAGAGTATACCTTGAACTCTTGGCTAGTCCTATATAAGATGGTGTATTCTCAACATCCCAACTTCTATTACCCAGTTGCATTCTTATAGTGCTCTCTTCCATTCACCTATACCAATAACAAATTACAAAAAGTGCTGCACCCATTAAAACCATCTAGACGAATCTCCTTCCCACTTTGTTTCTGTTTCTGCCTCTTCATCTGTGTTTTCAGTTAACATTTTACTCTTCTTCAGCAAAATAATGCTACAGGCTAAGACTCCATACATGCTTTTTATCAAATTGCTATTTTGTTGCTGAACTCTAATGCCAAACAAGAAACTAGAATAAATGCTACTTCCAAACCATGCAGCACAATTGTGTCTGTTAATCCAAAGACAAAACCTCATTGACTTGACATATTTACACAAAACAACAAAAGAAAAAACAGATAATTACTAGTTAGTTGTCTGCCGTCCCTTCACATTGCACACCTTTTTATTCTTATGCTTACCCAGTTGACAATTCAAGCATCCAGAACCAATGTTACAAAACAAACATATGACAAGGCTGTCTGCAGCAACAATTGGAAATTTGGCCCCAACAATTGAGACATCAGTGCAAAAAGACATAACACTCGGGGTTGCACAGAGTGTGTGTGTGTGAAGAGGGGGGTGGAGGTAGTGGATTGGGGTTGGAGTGATATGGGAGGGGTAATACAGAGAACGGAAATGAACAGCATCTGATGCAACGAAAACAACCTGAGAGAGCTGCGAAGCAGTTCTGTCTCCCTTGAACTTGCCTCTTGATATATTTGCCCAATTCCCTTCACCAAATTTCTTCACAGCAGCCATAAGTTCCATGTCCTCTGTTGTTGACCATGGTTTTCTTTTTCTTCGAGCAGGAATAGTGCCACCAGTTGTATCTAATCCTTCAAAAGATGTCACTGCAGGCAGAGCCTGTTTCTGAACAGATACTGGAACTGTAATGTTCATTCCTTGTGCCGTAGACCGAAGAATTTCTGAAGTAGCTCTAGATGGCCAACCATTAGGAACATTTATGGTCAATGGGGCCTCAATCATAGAATTATTTGTATGACTGGAGTCGCTGGGTGTACCTGAAGCAACCATTACCTAGCAAAAACAAAGATTAACACCAATGCATGTCTAATGGATCTAGACAATGATGAGGCACTAGACACAAAATCTTTTTCCTACATTAAGAAAGTGGCATGTTCCTATGTCCAATTACCATGGAGATATGACCAAACTCCAAATTCTTTGATAAATTTGAGGTTCAAGAAATGGTTTTATGAAAAAACACAATAATGAAATTTATGACCCTTTTAAAGCCGAGAATCAGAAGATGCCAACTGTGTCATAAAAGAATTCTTAAATTTAAACAGTTATACAATTAAACCTTTAAACATCACCTGATGCCAAACCAGCATTAAAAGATACTTAGGACAGCGAGAACCAATAAACAAAGTCTAGTGTAAAGGGCCAGTTCCCTTCATTTCTCTGTCAAGTTCTCATCTCTAATAATCATCCTCTATGACAAACCAATGTTTAAGTACATCTGAATCATAACAATGTACGTTTTAAGGAAAAAATTTTAACCAATCCAGAAGTTTTCAACTTCATATAACTTCCTGTAATTCCCAAATTGAGAGTTTTATTTAAACTAAATCAGATACCTTGACACATGCTGCAGCCTCGGCCAAAGCTTCAGTAGAAACTTCAGGGAATGCTTCCATCTCAAATTCTAAATCACTGTCATCATCCTGCAAGAGCACAAATTTCCTGTTCACACAAACATCAAAATAATACTTTAAAACACCAATATGCTCCACAAGGCAAACTGAGGGGAAGAGGAGAAGTAGACCAGAGGCTGAGCTCCATCGTCGAGTTTATCAAGCAAAGCATGATGATAAGCCAAATGTCTCCATAACATCTGATACTCTCTTGGATTAGAAATGCCAGTTTTGGTAGTTTTTAGTAATGCATTCCAATCAATCTTCACTCCTTCAAATTGATCCACTTCTTGTAGCAATGCCAGCACAGCAGATGCTGTATACCTATGTCGCAAACCAACCTATAAATTCCATGAAGAAATAGGAAAACCGAAACACTGCAACAAAGAAAAACAAGGAACCAAAATACAAATTAAAGATGGAAGTTTTTCCAAGAAAAAAAGCTACCTCTGTAAGAGAGTGGAGACATCCTCTTCACTGATTGAACCCTGTTTAAGCTCCTTTGTTTTCTCAATCATTGTGCTGCCTTCATGTATAATAAATTGCATAATGACAATCATAACCAACCAATAGATACAGAAGAAAGAAACATAATTAACTGTGAAGCCATATCATCCAAAACCTTAGCCAGGGTTTCGGGGAAAAAGAGGGGCAGCGACACGTCGGAAAAGGTGTAAGTCAACAGGAGGAACGCTTGTCGGAGGGAGTGAAAGTGAATTTCTGGGCGATGAGGGAGAAAGGGAAACTAAGGACTATTGAATGAAGCCGGAAGGACATTGAGCTTGTACCAGAAGAAACTGAAGGCATATGTTCTTAAAGAAAGGTTATAGGAGTGTGATTTTAATAAATAGATTGCCTGAATTTGGTCTTGCAACGCATTTCATACAATTTGTTTAGATTAATTGTACTGTGCGGTAGGCTGGCAATTTAGGGTATATTTGGTTTTATTTATTTTTTGTAATTTTATTTTTTCTTGTTTATAAAAATAAAAACTTGTGATTGAAATTTGTAATAAAAATAAAAATAAAAATAAAAATTTGTTTCATTGAAACTTTCAAAAAATGTATGAATATTTAATATGTTTAAAGAAATTTACACATCAATTTTATCTATAAAATATAAAAATGACATTAAATCATTTTAATTAAATAACAAAAGATGTTCATAGCTGTAAAACATAACAGTATTATTACTTACAAAAGAAAACATAAATCAATTATGAATTTCATTAATATAATTATTCTACATTTGTGTAACAATTTCCTAAAGTTGTGTTAGAGTGATATTATAAACTTAAGAACTTGTATTATCATTTATACATTTCATATTTTGCTTTTCATTTTCAATACAAGCATAAAATAATTCATTGTTTTGTCTATGCATTCTAATATTGTTACGATCCGAACGGTCATATGACCGACACTTGAGAATCGAAACTCAAGGATCTCATATCACAAATAAACCTGACTTTTAGTGCTAGAAATAAATGTAAATTCTTATTAAAAAATAACAACACATGCACATGTAAATATAAACATGGTAAAGTACAATAATGTTAGTGTGTATCAGAAGAAAAATTTTCAACAAACTTAATCATATCACTACGGATGCTAGGTACAAGTGAAAACAATTGAAAAATCATACGTAGAAGTAGATATGTTGCAATCGACACTCCTCGGAGTCATTGCTGCGAAGCTGGTAGTAATTGACCTAAAAAATAGAGTTGAGGACAGTCAGATTTCACTAAGTAAGTCAATATAACCCCATGACACCTAATGGCATGCTCATGTAATATACAATTTATATTAGTATAAATACACATATACGATGTATGAAAAATCACATGTAATACATAATAAATTGTACAGAAGGAATATTTGTAGAACCTTAATCTCCAAGGACAAATCCTCACAATACTACACTTCGAATGGCTGCAGGAGCTAAGCATCACCAACGGCTCAACCCTATAACTATGTTCATATGATCATAAGACTCTCTTAGTCCAAAAGGGTCGTAATGAGCCAAGCATCACCAACAAGCTAGCCCTTACTCAATATGTCTAAAGTCACAATCACATCGATAATATACATATCAAATAAGGACCTAATTGGGAGCCAATCATCAACCTTGATCAATCTGTATCATATCATAATCACCTTTTATAATCAAATTAGTGTGCACCTAGTCTTAATGCATCCCTATCAAGTGGCATTTCCTATCGATCTCTTCATCCTCGACAATCACAGTCAAACACATCCACACATAATCCATATATCAATCATGAAATTTCACAAAACAAGCATTTAGTTATGTAAGAACATCATAAATGCATATAGTATGACATAAATATCCAAACTCGTATCCGTATACTTAGATATCATGATGTTATTCACACACGACAACAAATACTTAAATTATATATGTACATGCATATACTTATAGGTAATATATGTGTGTGTGTGTGTGTATCATATCATATCATATCCACATGTATAAAGATGAGGGCATCTATCCTGGCTTATCATGTTATCAATCATATTCTAAAACCATACTTAATAGAGGGTATTCACTTGATATTGGTTGATAGATATGAACTTATCTAATTAATGTGCTTGTCAGTCCAAACCTTGCAATGTGGGTCCCATTCTTGATAAACCTATAAAAATATGAAAGGAAATATCCTATTTAATGTTATTTACAAGTCATTGGGTTCATTTACATGGGTTTAATTAACAACCTATGACTCATTAGTTTTACTAGTATAGTCCAACTTTGTAATTCGTCCCTTGATCTTATTATCACCTAAAATTTTCATGATTTTTAATTCATAAACCATTAAGAATTTTGCTACAGTTCTTAAGGGAAAAATGATCAATATAATTTATAGGATTTCTCAATTTTTGAAATAATAGTCACTGAAAAGTTGTTGAAACAATATCTCCAACAACTACATCATTCCTCTAATGATTGGAAAATTTTTTAGTCTCAAAATTCAATAAATTTCATACCAAATGAAAGCTCTTGGTGAGTAAAGAAACTTTTATAACTGTAAGAAAATCAAATTCTCAACCAATATCTACAAATTGTAGAAAAATTATTTTAGAGGCCTAACCTATATTTTCGTCAATCAACAATAATATAGGTAGTGACTAGCGACGAGACCATAGAACTTTTTCTCCTAACATAAAAGGGAGTTTAATGGTGGTGGTGGTGGTTGGCAACACTCAAAGGAGGTGACAAATTTAAGATTTGAGTTTTCCTTTAGTTTTTTTCTTGATTTTTGTGATGATTACGATATCGTTGTGAGGTAAAATGGGTATATTTGTGATGGAATTAAAGAGAAGAGTTGATTAGTATATATGGCTAGCTAGTCAGAGTTGCTAACGGTGAAGAATAGAGGAAGAAGATGCTTTCGTGAATAGTAACCTTAGGGGGGTGAAAACCAAAAATAGGAATGATGGAAGTAAAAGAGAGATATTTATATTAAAAACTAATTGTAATTATTATATTTATTTAAAATAATGTAATGCCTTATGGAGGCACATAAAATTGGTTCATTAAATTTGTTAATATTTCTAAAAGGACTCAAAAGTCATTTACAATACCTTCCCTTCTAGCCATTACATATGTAAAACAAATGTCAAATGAGCAATAATATATAACATTTTGGGTGGGATTAGTTTTTTTTCACCCCTATATGATATTTGTTCATTAGTTGGAACATGTTTATTAATATGTATACTATCTATTGCTCCTATACAATCCTAGAAATAAAATTATATTATTAAAATAATTAATTAAATATGAGGAAATAATGAAAATAATAATTAATTATATGAATATACCTAAAAATAAGGAAAGTATTTTGAATTATGTTGATTCTTAAGAGGTGCATTAGTAAAAGATAATGTGATGACTCTTTTTGTAAGACAATTAACTATATATAAGACTTTATAAAAATACTTTGAAATTGTCCAAGTTAAATGTTGAAAATGCTTTGTATTGTCTTTAGTTATCTCACTATGCCCTATAATCATCAAGAAAATTGCAATTTGTTTCTCCATAATCAAATGACTTATTAGATTTAAGCTTTCTAAACTCTTCAACCTATCACATAAACTTAAGAAGATTCTCTTTTTCATTTTTAATTTCTCATAAATTCTTATAGGATTCCCGTTCAAAAGCTCTAATATCCAATCACGACTTGATATAATGGAAGTTTTACATGATTTCTTGTGTAAATGAAAATATTCATTTTCTTCCCTAGCTAGAGAAATAATAACTATCTTCATCAGTTCATCATCTGAATCTGATTTAAAATCTGATAAGGAGGCTATATACCTATAATAATAGTATTAATATCAATAAAGAAATTTAAATATAAAAGCTAAAATAATTATGAAACACCATAACTTTTAACATAGATTTAAGAAGTTTGTATCAAATAGTTAATCAAACACTTTTACCAAACATTCATACAAAACATGGGCATAAAATATTCAAATCATAGAATAGTTCTTAATATAAAATTGCCTAAACCAATGAGACTTCAATATGTGATAACGTGAAAATATAACTATTGATACATAATCCAATCCATCTTTTTTGCACTTGACATCTTCATAAAAATTTACCATAAAATAAAGAATCATGTAAATCCTTCCTTGCTTTTCTTATTGCAAACTTTAGACACCCAAAATATATACATAATTCAAACATTCCGTCATTATATTAGTCTCTTAATTAACTAATAAAGCCTTAAATCCATTCTCTATAGTGGATGATGCTAGGGCCAATTTTGTCTTAAATAAATCATTCTTTCTTTTCAATTGTTCATCAATTGTAATCAAGACCTTTTTTAGAATGTTAGAGGATGTCCTCTTTGCCTTCTTTTTAGGAGATTTCTTATTCTTAGAAGGGGAATGCGCAACTTAATCTCCTTTTTTTTATTAAATGAACAAACTTTATAAATATCAATTCTATGCTCCTCTTTTGTACTATTTGATGGAGATTTTGTTCATGGATGTGTCTACAAACCAGTTGTGGTAATATATCAAAAAATATGACACAAGTATAAAAAATTGTTACATCTTGTTTGTGTTTAATTTGTGGGCTACTTTATACACCTACAATGATGAAAAGTGTATGTGAGAAAAATGAAGTATTAATAAGTAAAGGTATATTTTGCCTTAAATAGAGGTTTCAAACATTCATATGTGGCATTAACTTCACAAGTGAAGGATTGTAACTAATTCCTATTTCTTTTAGTAATTGAAAATTTTCAATCTAGACCTCAATGCATTATACTTGTTCTTCAATTTGAATATTGATATACTCTTTTATCAAATTATGTTTAAAGACTTGCTTTAATATTTTTCTAATCATATTTGGAAAATGTAGTAGTTATTCGATTTTTCTTCTTCACTTCTACAACTATTAATAAGATGCATCTTTATGGCATCATTCCATCCCCATCCTTTTTATTTATTTCCACACAATTATTGGAATCATTCATATTATTCAAATCTTCCATCGCCAAAATTAATTACATATAAGTGACAACCAAAAAAATGACAAGAAAATATTGTATTAGTTACAAAATTTCATCATAAGCTTCATTATCTTTATTTCAAAGTGGTAGTTGCATGTAAGCTTATTATAATGTCATAAAAATAATGTGAGAGTAAAGGGAAGTTTGCAAAGAATTGTCTCATGTTGTTTATTTAGTTCCCTAAATAACTGAGATTGGTAATTTGACATTCCATTATTATGTTTAAGTTAAATATTGTAGCTTATATTGACCAAGTGGTTTCAACATCAACAACATTGCCATTTAAGTTGACAACTTTCTTTTATAAGGGGGCTAAGTTATTCTTTTAAAATCATATCTTTCTAATACAATCAAGAGAAGCAAATAAATTAGCTTGTATTAATCAAAAGGACATACATATTCTTTTATGGCATTTTATTAAACACTAGGAGTCTAGTCTTTCTCATCCCTAATTAACTTGGAAAATAAACTAACAATTGATTGTTAAGAACCTAAATCAACATAACTCTACATGGAAGTCGTAAGATATCAATTAAGAGAAAGAAAAAGAAACAACTAAGATAAGGAAACATCACTTCCTTACCCTCTTTTTCTATTCTTTTCCACTAAGGAATCATATTAAACTAATATAAAAGTTAGGAAGGAAACTATTGGATTTCTCTTCTTCTTTTCATTCATTAGTTTTTGTTTGTATCTTAACCTTAATTGTAAAACACCCTATATAGAACCTACAACCATCTACACATAAGGCAACTAATTTCCTGTACATACATTCACGACATGCATTTCGATTCAATGCTATACATATACACATTACAACTCGATGCTTAACATTATCATTTAACAGTAGTAAAATATTTTTATATTTACATGGTAATCCAAAAGAAAACATATAATTTCCTTTAACCATTACATATACAATCATATTTAATTAAAAACACCTTCCAAAAGTACTTTTTCTTCTATCTGTTGGCCTTAGTCCCTGCAGATGTTCCCTGTACCTCACTCCGTCTCCAACAAAATTCCATAAGTTACTTTATGTCAGATTCCTAACTTTGGGAGAACTTAACCAAGACAAACAAAACCCATCTACTTTTATGGACTTGATACATTACCTACTGACTTGATGAACTTCCAAAACAGAAATCATACTACTAACCGAAGCTAACAGGTAGGAATGAGTCTGTGACATATGCCATAGTACTAAAGTTGCATTAATCTCTTAAACAGGGAACTCAAACGTTGAGGCTTAACACATATATAGGAGTTTAACTATACAGCTGGGAAGCTAACCCTCTTTATGACCCTAGGACCAACCGAGTTCATATTCTACCTAAAATGTTGATGTTTTAGACTTCATTACATACCAGTACAAAATCCTCCTTTTTAGGTCAAGTATTGGTAATAAGTTAATAACTATAGTGCTAATCCATTAAACTCTATTAATTTAAAACAAGATTTTGAGGTTTTAGGATCCTCACCTTTAACGCTTCACTGACCATTATTATGGGCAAATTCCATCAAAGGAATGTATCCATCCCAATTGCTTGGGAATTCCATAACAAATGCCCTAAGCATGTCTTCCAACACTTGTACAACTCTCTCAGATTGCCCATCCATTTATGGGTGAAAGGTTGTGCTAAAGCTTAGCTGAATATCCAAAGCTACTTGCAAACTTTTCCAAAACCTTGATGTAAACGTGGGTCTCGGTCAAAAACAATTGAAAATGGCACTCCATGTAGCTGAATAATCTCATTCACATACAACTCAGCTAATCGATCCATAGAATAATCAGATCGAATCGATATAAAGTGAGCTGATTTGGTAAGCTTGTCCACTATGACCCATATAGCATCATGTTTTCTTTGTGTAAAGGGTAGACTTGTAACAAAATCCAGGGTGATATTATCCCATTTACCCAAATCTTTTACATTAAGTACCATTATGTCTCTTACTATACTTAGATGCACTTAATTCATTTATTATGCTCACTTATTAATACACCCTAGACATGTTATAATACTTTTAAGGTATATGTTAGGGCCTTACATTAATAATATATTTTGGCTCTAAAAATCTAGGGTTCTAATTTTTATAATCATAATGTCATCTATTCTTATTTATTTTTTCTTTTATGTGTTATCTATTCTTGTGGTAGTTGTGTATATTCATAAATAAAAAAGAAATGGAATATTTGAACATTATTAACAATTGCTAGAATGAACCATTTATGGTAAAAAGTAAGAATTAACGTATAAAGTAGATAACCTACCACATTATTCAGCTTTAAATTGTTTGAGAAGCTCCCATAACCACTACATAGTTATTGGAAACAAAATTCTGATTGAAAATAGATAACTTGACCCTCAAAGAAGCAAACACATTGACCAATCCAAATGTTGTAAGAAATATTTAAGGTAATATCAATGTGAACTTCAAATTCTACACTTAAAAACTGTGAAAATTACATAAGCTATATAAGTAGTATAAATGAATTATCAATAATGTACAAAAACAAACAGAGCGTAGAACATGGTTCCTTATCAAACCAATAAGAAGGCTAATCGTCCCAATTGTTGAAATAGGAAGCAGTTACAACTAATCTAAAAACCACAACCATATCTACATAACTCATAAATCTCTATAGATCTTTAACCCAATAATGTTTGTATAATAGCCCTTAAATTAACTAAGTTAAAAAGTGGTGTTGCACTAGGGTTAAATAAGTCACCTTCTCTATAAAGTTCCTTCCTATTTATCCTTTTTCTTATTTATAGTCTTAAATATAGACCTTATAGGCTTAGTTTTAAATTCCAACGTATTTCCTATCCCTTGCTCTATTTGGAAGTCTAGTCTTTCTTGCATATGCAAACTTGAGTTGTAGAAGAAGGTCTTAAGTTAATATTAACATTGGAGATGAAATATTTTCTTATAGAAAAATCAATTTTCAGGAATTCTATAGGCTCATAATTTAAAGTAATCATAAATGCCAATTGATCAGTTAATTAATATAGCTCTTAATTAAATAATAACTAAATTAACTAAAATTTTGAAAGAAAATTTTCAACTTAATCTAATGAAAACAAATTTTCAATAGAATTAGAAAAAGACCAAGATCAGTTTCCAAAAATTTAGCTGACGATTCAAGGTATTAGGATAATTTCTCAACCAAAAAATAAAAAGTCTTATTCCTTACACATTACATTAAAAAAGAGTAACTAAGAAGGGTTTCCCTAAAAAAAACCTAAAGCATAATTAATTTTAGATGATGGAAACACATAGTAATACATATTTACAGATACCTCACTACCTAGTGCTAAAGAAGTTGTATCACTAAGTCATAAATCAACTTCTCAAATGTGAGCTTTCTAAACTGACAAAAAAAGGAAAGAAAAATTAACAAAATTTTTCAACAAGATCTTAAGAAGAATAAAAATTCCAAAAAAAAAGTCTTACATTCTGAAATAAAAGGCAAAAGAGAGAAAGAGAAGAGTTAGGGATAAAAAAATGGTTGTAAATTAGGGTTCACTCAAAAGTGGAACAACAGTAAAGAGTTAAGAGCATAGTTTCAAAAAAAAAAGTCATTGAAAAAGAGGATGGTTTTGGAAGTGAGACTTTTTTATTCTTTGGACAAAGAAAACTATTTCAAAACATTAAAAAAAACATGATATTGATGTTTTTTAATTATGTTATGATTTTTCTAATTTAAGAAAAAAACCAAAAACAAATTATTTCAAATATGTCTTACCTTTCTTATGTTTCTTTTATTGACAACAAAAAGAAAAAAAAGCCTTAAAAATGAATAAAACCAAACATCCCCTTAGCTTTTGATAGTCTAATATTAGCTATTGTATTAATCATTATGGGAGTCTAAGTAGGAGATAAGGACTTTAGGCAACAAAATATTGATATAATCTTTTCAAGGAGTGAAAAGGTATCACAATATGAACCTTTCCCTTAAAATTAATTTAGGCCATCCATAATCATTATAATTATCCCGAAGTCATATATAAAACCCTTACAATTTCTATAAGCCAACAAATGCAACTTTAAGGTTTTTTTCTAAATCTCCAATTTTAAAGCAAAGTTTTTCCTTTCTTGGTTTGTATTTCCCTAAGCTTTTTTCTTTCTTTTGTATAAAAATGTTAAGTTCTATTATCAACATTTCAGGGAACGAGTTTGAGACTTTTGGAATTTCTAATATGACTAGACATGGTAACAGGTTAGACATGTAACTAGCCCAACCTAACCACTATAAGAGAGCCTGAGTCTAACCAAAAATTTAATTAGACTCAAGTTGTATGATCCAAATTTGTTTAGGTAGCAATAATGTTGTTTTAGGATGGGAGTCGTGGGTCAAGATTTAAATAGAACCTACAGGCCTAAAATCTGGTCAACTTGAACTTAGTATATTGATTTTGGGCTAGGTTAGGCTCATCTTGCCATCTTTGAATATGAAAAATCGACATAAATATATGGTAGATGAAAGGCAATTTAATATTATAATTCCTTATGTTAGGACTATCACAAGGTTCAAAACTGAGAATTATATATGTAAGTTTAAGGTTCATGATCTTGAGGGGATGATGATGGATTTCTTCACTCCCTCTTATATAAAATTTATGTATTGTCTCTCATAAAATAAGTCTTACTTTAGTAAACTTGGCAAAGTAAATGTGTATTATGATAGTTTCAAGTGTAAGTTGAAACTTCTCTTAAATGAATTATGCTACCAAATCCTAAAGGACAAAGGTATATCACTTAGTCACTTATAACCCATTCTTAATGTCTCATCTTCTCCTTTTAAATGGCTTATCACTTGAAAAACATTAAATCATATCTAATGTTTTTAATTTATGAATCAAATTAGACTTTCAAGTAAACTCTCTAATTGTTATAACCTAAATGTCCAACCTATAATGACCTAAAATAAACTACCCAAAGGGACCTACAGATGTAAAAACTATTTCTTATCATACCTTTGATGGGTAGAAGTACTTAAGGTTTTAGGTATGCCTAACAAGATGTGAATTTGGACTTCAACAGGAGAAAATGGTTAGATACATATTTGAACTCCCATACACAGGCCTCTATAGATTTTGAGAATTCCCTTCCTCTAATGCTTAAGTTATTAAGAGCTAAGAGGTGCTAAGTATGTAGAAAAATATGTAATTAAGCTTAATGATAGTGGTTATGAGAACTTATCTTGGGTGCGTTTCCCTTTTATAGGAAAATTTTCAAGAAGTATAGTTAGAATCTAAATATTCTAGTGGAGTTTAGATCCAACTCCTACTTAAAGACTTAATTGGTCTTTAATTAGGACATTGCTTCCATATTTAGATGAGTATTTCCTTAATTGATCCTATATATTAGGTATACTTGAGATATGTAAGTAGTGCTTTAATAAGTATGCTTGAAAATGAAAATTATGCAAATAGATTTTTAGGCTTTAAGCTTCCAATAGAATGGCTTGATGAGTAATACAAGTCTACATAACACTTTGGCTATAAATTGTATCAAGTACCCTAATTTCTTTTCATGACTTAGTATAAAAATGAAAATTTTAGTACTCAAGTGTGATAAGACATAGTCTTAATCAAAAATAGTCTTTATGCCATTTAAAAATATTACTATTAATTCTATAATAATCTAACCAAGATAACCTAAAATCGTTTCTTAATTTCCATCCATTAAGTCTATACAAGATTATTCAAGACAGGCATTAGATGAACATCATCCTTCAGATATCCATCTTAGGTTTTATCGCTCAAGCTTATGTGAGACATGTTAATGAACTGATAAGAATCTTCCTCTAAAAGATTCCTTAAGAATATTTCCTGTGAAATACAACTATCCTTTACAACATAGAGACATTTCTACAACACGTAAGGAGGCGAATCATCATTTGATCTTAATATTGATAAATGTTCAATTTAACCATCCATCTCTCTATATATGGCATAATATGTGGAAGATAATTCACTTATTTATTTTTTCAATATTTGTTAAAAGTATACGCCTTCATTCTTGAGAGAGGAATCACCCTTAATTTTGTTTATCAACCTTTTTTTTTAATAGAAAATTCATCATTAATGTGCCTGATAAGATTTTCTTATTTTTGAAGGTAAAACTACATTATTTCCCTTTTATCTCTTTTAAATTATAAATAATACCATAAATGATATGATTAGTTTAGGGAGTAAAACTAGTAATTCTACCTTTAGTAAGTATATTAATATGGGATTAGTGGCCACTAATTTGAGCCTTGTATATGTCAAGTTTGGAAGGACAATTTCATCATAATCCACAACAATTATGGCCTTTTTTAGGGTCTCATATAAGCCTAAATTTGTGAATTATAGGAAGTAGTTTGCTTATGTAACTATTCCTTATACTCTATGTTTGGGAACTTTAATAAGAACTTAAACTATGAATAAAGTTGAATAAGCTTAGGAGGACAATGTTTAGGAAGATGAGGGAGAAATTTCACAGTGTCGAGGTAATAGTAAAGATAAAAATTCCACATTCTTGAGGTAATAACACTAGGATATTATAGAGATGGATATTATAGAGATGATAAGGATATTTTCTATCATATGACTAGAGAGGTTAAATTTTACTATGATTGATTCAAGTATGGATTTTACTTCCCTCTATAGCCCATAATCCTTTTCATTATCAATACTATAGGCTTGAGTCTTAACTAACTACATCCTTATGCTTGAAGTTCGTTGGTTAGACTCTTTATCGCCTTTTAAATTGGAGAGGTGCCCTTAGCCTAGTTATTTAAGTCCAAGCACTAATGTAAATTTCTTAGGACTTAAAATGGATGATACAACCTAAACATGAGGAATGGTGTCCCTTGTTTAAGATTCCTAAAGGGACACATAAATGGAAGGACAAATTTATAGGCTTGGTAATGGGATGGGCCTAGCTCGATGCCGAGCTTAAGGTCGTCAAGCTCGAGCCTAAACTTAACAAGCCTAGGCAGCCTACAGCCCGACTCAACAAAGACTGACCTTAATATTTTTAAATTAACAAAATAAAAATGACCGTTTTTTACAAAATGTGTCGTTTTCTTTATAACTATTAGGCTTCAAATTTGGTAAAGCATAGGCAGCCAGAACTCCAGACCTGACCAAACTAGGCCTGAGTAGCTTGAGCTTGAGGCCTGGCCAAATTGTAACTAATCTTTTTTTATATGCTTATAATTAATTTAAATCACCTTTTTTTAAAAAATAAGATTAAATAGACCAAGTCCAATCAATTTATTTTTTTAGTATAAATAGTCAAGTTCAAAAATTCGTTCTAAAAATTTTGATTTTTTATTTTAAGGTCCTTTTTAACATTTTAAATAAAAGTCTTTATATTATTTTCTTGTTGATTGAGCCCAAGTTTATTATATTAATTGGTTACACTTTCATAGCTTTTATTATACTTTTTGACTCCTATTTCTAGATTTTATGCTTAAATTGATCCTTGAGTGTGTATTTTTATTTTATGTGATTTGATAGTAAAAATTGGTACAAATTGGTATTAATTGCACTATTTATTTTTCTGAGAACAATTGATACTTCAAATTGCTATTGTTGATTGTAAGAACCTCAAGAAGAAGGGAGTTGAAGGTGTAAAATAAAAGATGTGCTGAAATGAAGTCAACAAGAGGGCAGGTGCTACAGGAAAAGTTCGTCGTGGCAAAGCATCTGTCGCCGCGGCGAAATACAAAGAAATTCAGGTTGAACTTTCGGGAAAAGTTCGCCGCAACAAAGATTAATTCTTTCACCGCGACGAAGGATCCAGCAAAGAGCAAAACCTCTCGGGAAAAGTACGCCGCGGCGAATCATCGAAAACTCGAACCATATTTAGAAAAAACACTCATTGTTTGACTCGACCCACCTATCCTACATTTAAAAACCTACCAAATTAGGTTACAGCAGCGAATACACTCCACACTGAAGAGAGAGCCAACTTCAGAACATCACACATACACTCTTGTCTCTCAATCGACCTTCATCCATTATTTTCTTCCATTTTTCATCGCCGCCTTCATCATCTGCTGCTGCTACCGTGGATGCTATTTGTGGGTGTCCGGTTGTGATTTCTCCCGAAGAGATGCTTGGCTAGGCACCATTTCCTCTTGAAGATGTAGTGATGGCTTGAGTTCAATGAGCTTCAAAGGGGAGTAGTTTATTTATGTTTAACTACATTGTTGTGTTTAACTACATTGTTATGAACTCCTGAGTTAGGATTTATGCTTTGTAGATGGATTTTCTTGATTATAGTTTAATCAAGTGTTGAACAATGTATTGTGTTATAGGATTTGTTGATGTAGAACTTGGAGCTTTTAATATATGGTCTCATATATGTCCTTTTGGTGGTTTTGTTAATTCTCTTTTATCTGCCTAGTTGTGTTAGATATGGAGATGATGCTTGATTTCAAATGGACCACTTGCATTAACTTACCCATTACACACACTAAGATGCATTCAACAAGGTT
>JANITX010024817.1:0-21330 GCA_027564395.1 Erythroxylum ulei | reverse complement strand
TCTTTAAAATAAATTGTTTTTAAAACTTAACTCACTAGGAGCATCATAACATTGATGATGCTTTTATATTAAGGATGATATCAAATACCATATAACATGGTAGTATATACCAAGAATAAAAATATTATTTTGTTATATCCAGATGCACAAATTCTAAACTCCGTTCGACACTCTTCTACCAATATGTCAAGAAATAAATTACATGCAATATATAATTAATAATCATAAACGCATATACTTTCATAATTATACGTTAATTAACGGGGTTAAATATAACACATATGCCAGTAGATCCCTACATGCTCGAATTTGCCCTTGTCTTATTGGTCCGAGCGATACATGCCTTATTATAACATCAACTCATTTGTGCCAGGCAAGCAAGTTAGTACATGTCTTAACCTAATACTGACTAGGAGGTCCCACTCAACCATCTCTCGTCACGCAGACGCAGTGACGGAGCCAAAAATTTAAAATAAGAGGGTTCAAATATTAATTTTTTAAAATTTTGGAGGAGCCCAATACACCACTGACTCCTAAATAACTCCGTTCTTATATATATATATATTAAAAATAATTTTTTTAAAAAAAATTGGGAAGTCCAATCCACCACTGAGCCCCATATAACTCCGTCATTGCGTAGACGGTAACTATACACATATAACTACCGATTCAATAAAATGCAATCACAAAAAATACTCAAATTTATATTGCTATCTTTATAATACCTTAAGTCATGCAATCATAGTTACATGTCATATACCATGCCATTTGCATCATTTATATGATTACAAACTCAATTATCGTAAATTAACAAAACCACAAACTAGCTGTAATCGATTTTTATAATTTCTCATAAAATTGAGAAATTAAAACATGTAAACATAGTTTAACAATTGAATCCATAGAACAATAAAACAATCAGCCTAGAAATCTTTTATGAATTATATTTTTTAATTTTCTGTAATCTCTTGAATCACCTTTAATCTATATTTTTATCAGAGCTTATATTCAAAATTTCGAAGCAATAGCATATTAAATCGACATACATCTCCACCAATTTTTTTCTTCATCTTTTAAGTTATGTTCTCACAATTGATCAATCTTATACCTTTTAGACATCAAATCCAAATTCCAACTCAATTCACAAATATTGTACAATCTTCTCAAAATGTTAAATAACTGTTAAAAATTTACAAAAGATTAAAGTAATATATTGGCTCGCCATGTATAGCTTTAACTCAGTTGTTGCTTTGACTAGCCCACTCAAATTAATATTAAAAAACGAAAATTAAGTCCGTTGTTAGTTAATTAAGGAAATGGAAGATGCATGGCTCTGAGTTCGTACTAATTAAGTTAAAGCAATAAAATAAGGTTATAGGTGGTGTAGGAAACCGAAATGACGAGAATAGGAGTTTAGATTTTCTGTCCAGTTTTATATTGTCTTATTCTGTCTCATTAATCTCAACCATTTATTTATGTGGATCTCGTATTTATTTATGCAAAGTTCACACAGAACTCGCATAAATAAATTACTGAGATTCATAAGACATAATAAAACATCATAAAACTGGACAAAAGATCTTGTCCCGATAATGGTAGGCAGGTACGTTAACGATGTTGATGTATGAAAGTTTGTGATAACTATACGCAAGAAAGCAGAAGATTCTACTTACCATATAGCCAGTGCATCTATCGAGACCTCTGCGTTCTTTAAATAGCCGGCAAAGAGTATTAGCGCGGAGAAATACCACACCTCCAAGCTGCATATTTTTTAAGGGAAGTTGACCTTTTTCAGTATACGTCGGCAGTAAATGCAGATACTTTTTCATAGATACATCCATGACAACTACCCAGCAAAAGAAATGATAGTGCAAGAGATGGGTCACATGGGCCATAGTTGTAAATTGTAATAGATGTTGGACCAATTAAATGAAGTCACCTTATATTATATATTGAATATAGAATTAAAGACACAAATACAAATAAAGCTTATAACAGACATATAAGAATAGAATAAGTAAAACAATTTAATTGAATTCTATTGGATGAAATTTTGCTTCTCCTAAAAGTTGATACTGATCAGTGAAGAGTATCTCATGAAGCCCTCACAGTAATTGCAGAGAAAATGAAGGAAAGGGAGAAAGAGAGAATTGATTTACCAGATCATTACAGCCGATGCAAGCGATAACCTAACAAAACCCCACAAATTTTGGAAAGCTTTCCAAGAGAAACCAGTCCATGCTCTTCCACAACTTCCACTTACAATATAAACAAACTGAGATGCATCTATAAGCCACCACGAGGCATTCAGAACCAGAGCAGCACCTTCCAAACCCCACCTTAATTTCAGCATCAGCAGCCAGCTGAAGAACGTGTGTAGTACAAATGCCACCGCCGCTATCAGCGTCATAGCCACCATTTTGCTCTGAGCCTGCAGAAACTTCCTCATTGGGAAGTTGAAAGCGAATGCATATAGTTGAGGAATCATCCATATGGCAAACATCCCAGCTCCCTTGGATATTGCTTCCGTCTGCCCTATGAGTTGCAGAACCGGAGCTGCGAAGATGTACGTTAGATTAAGAAACAAAGCTGTGGTGAAGAGAATGACCCATGATCGCTGCATGTAGATTCCAAGCATGTTAAGTTGTCCGGCTCCAAAAGCTTGCCCACATAGTGTTTCCAGTGCGCTTCCCATGCCAAGCTAGTTCGATTAATTAGGTAACCAAGTTTCAGTTTCTATTAAAATCGAAGCAAACCAATACATGGCTTTGGAAATATAGCATGCAATATGAACTTTGTGGATATATATGTTGTACTTTGTACCATAAGACCAAATGAGAATCCAGCGATGACGTTCTCAACGGAGAAGATGGCGAGTTGCAGAGTTCCGACGTGGCCGGCGAAAATTTGAGTGATGGCGTCGAGAGAGTATTGGCATAAGGCGGTGAAAATGGCTGGGCCGGCGAGGCTCCAGAGCTTGATGGACTCTCTGTAAAACTCCCTGAAGAAATCCCGGAATCCGGTAATCGGATGGATGTCGTCAGCGTCGGCGACGAAGGAGGCAAAGGATGTGTTTGTTGTCGGTAAGGGAAGTGACTGTAAGGGGTCATCATGGTCCTGATGTACGAGTGGTTGCTCATAATCATCCATTGCTAAGGAGCCACTGAATACAGAAAGTGCCAGGGTTTTGATTAGGAAATGGATGATATGTTTTGCAGGACTATTGTTACATATAAGAGTTCCACTAGTAATAAACTAAAATAAGAAGTGCTTCACACCACGTCCGTTTTTACCTTGTTGTGAAGAGTTATGAAGATGCAATAAAGTAAGGCTTACAAGAGCTC
The DNA here is from genome assembly GCA_027564395.1 of Erythroxylum ulei. Lineage (NCBI taxonomy): Eukaryota > Viridiplantae > Streptophyta > Magnoliopsida > Malpighiales > Erythroxylaceae > Erythroxylum > Erythroxylum ulei. Next base: position 17,986 of record JANITX010024817.1, on the reverse strand, counting down.
CGAAACGTTCAAAAAGTTGAGGCTTTATCGATGTAAAGTTTAAATAATATAGTTTTTTAAAATCTTGGTTGCGAAATATTTAGGTGGCTTTTGACTATCTTATTACTTCATATTGAAGTTTCCGGGATTCGTGTTAGACTGTTAGGAATCAGGATTTAGTTCTAGTCCGAGTAAACTACACGAAATCTAATGTCAGATATAGATTTTAGGATCCGCTGTCCCCTGTCCTGTTTCATTAAATCTCAATCAGCTCTTAATAACCATTCCTAAAGATCGAGTTGTACATATATGACTGTTTTAGTTTTATATATAAGGAACGGATCCTTTATCCTCTACCTTATTTTATAAATTTCATTTATAAAATAGGATGGGGGACAGAGGATCCATCCCCTAAATATAGAACTAAAAAAGAGGCATATATGTGCAGCTCGTTCTTTATAAATGGTTAAAATAATAGAGGAGAGTCAGTAAAAAACTTTAGTATCGAGTAGCACAAAGTTTTAAGCTCTCACCTACTAATCCTAGATGATTGGCTATCATTTGCTTTCCCACGTGAACTTGAAGGGAAAATAAACAGTACGGTGGCTTTCATTTTCAGTATTCAAAGTTGCAAACTTCAATTATTACTAGACTAGTAAGATGTAACCCTTACCGGACTCACTTTCAAACCAACATTAATAACTTTTTGACACTGTTCACTGATTACGTTGGGATCACATTTTCCTGTAATTGTATAGAAAAATAGATATGTAACAAGAACTAAATCTAAAGAATTCCCGCCCCAATTTTTTGTTTCTCCCAATATTTATATCTTAGGTCTTTATTTCACATTCAATTACAATTCACCGGATTATCTTGTTGGATGCTCATATCTCTCGAGTCCCGACCACAGTGCCTGCGATATTGGATTCAAGTTTGCCCTTATCAACATTTCAAGCGGAAGTAGAGGTTGTTTGGATGCAACTCAATGTTATAAATATTATACCAGTGTCAGTTAATACGGTCAAATTTTAAATAATTTTTAATTTTTTAAAATTATGAAATAATCTTTTAATATATTGATCTGTATAATTTATTATTTACATAAGCTTAATTTTACGTGAGGACCAATCAATTACAATTCCACCGGCTTATCTTCTTGGATTCTCTGATCTTCCAACCACAGTGGCTGCAGTATTGCATTCAAGTTTGTCCATGTCAACATTTATGGGGAAATAAAGGTTGTTTGGGTGTAGTGAATTTGCGTTTTTTTCTTTACCTGTTATTGAACACGGGAAATTCAATTCATGCCTATACGTTTATTAGCTTTAGGTTTTTATCTTTTATCAATTGGGTATGGTGCTTTTTGGTTTGATGCTCTAAATTGATGATCAAGTTAAGATTTTACTATTTGGAACTAGATAACATTAGGGAGTTCAGTCTAAGAGTTCATATCATAATATCCAAAATTAAAGCCTTATTAAAAACTAACAAACCTAGTTCCAAATTAGTGCAAATTCTCTTATTTTACATTCATCAACAACAGTCTTATAGATATGTCAATCTGTTGGCTTCGGGTTAGTCTAAATTTTTGCTCTTGAAACTTTAATTCACGTAATTGTTGGTTTATACTCCACAGTCAATCGATTAGTTTAGTGACAAAATAATTTAAAACATTTTTATCTTATAAATATTCAGATATATATAATAAAGTCCATAAGAGAAATATACATTACAAATTAATTTATGATGAAATCATAATTATAACATTAATATTATATCTATGTATTATCCTTAAATTATTTTTCGTCCTTGGTTCTATCGAGATGGGATAATAACAAAGTATAAAAAGACTAGCACACGTTATATTTCTTTCTTATAAAATAACTAATCGATCTCATAGACTAAAGTATGGAGATACTTAAATAAATATGTGGTGCTTGTTAAAAAATAAATTCACTAAACTGACTTCATATGAGAATTTCGTTTGGAATACTACTTATATATCTATAAAAATGTATAAGTGATCATATGACTTGAGATTTTCAAAATTTATCTTATATAGAGATTGTTATGTTTTGATAAATTATGAGTAGCCCAATCGGTAATCGTTGAATATAACATAAATTATATGAAGGTAATTGAGTGATCAATACGCTACAAGAAAATTAGTTATTAGCGATGGACAATTACCGACGAAAACTGAACCATTGGAAATTATCGACAAAAAATCCTACTGTCGGTATAATTGTCGGGAAAAATTTTGATTGACGACGGAAAATATCTATCGGTAAATATGGAGGGAAATCATTCTTGCAAATTTTCCGACGGAATATAGCAACGGTAAGAAATGTTCATCAGTAAAGAAAGCGGGAATGCTTGGCGGAGTAAATAATGCTAGAGTTTATTGACGAAAAATTTGTCGGTAAAATTTTGTCATAAACGTCGTCGTTTGCATTTGGGTAAGCGTTAAAAAAACGACGACATTTGGTTTAACATCAAACAACGTCGTTTTCATTTAATCTAAATCTACCGCAAATTCCCCCCCCCCCCCCCCATTTCCCCTCATCCATCGTAACCCCATTTTTTTCTCTCTTCTGTCGTCATCATCCGACCGTAGCTCTCGTCGTCCCACAGCGTCTCCTCGTTATCCTACAACGCGTCATAGTCGTGTCATCATGCGTCCTTAGCGCGCCACCATCTTTGGCGAGCCATCATCGTCATCTTTGTCTTAACCGAAGGCTACCGCACGTTGTGCCACCACACCTCGTCACCGCTCATCCTCATCGTCCTAGTCGCATCTGCTTTAGGTACTGTATAATCGTCTCTCGTGCACCACACCTCATCGTCGTCTTGGTCCTGTAAATGTTTAGGTTGATTATGACGTCTTTAATTTAGTTCTGTAAATGTGGAGTTGGTTTTGTAAATGTTGACAATGAAATTGTTAAACTTCTTTGTTAGATACCTTTCAATCTTCTTTTCGAATGAGGTTCATTTTTAAATGTGGAATTGATTATGTTTTTGAAATGTGAAGTCCATTTCGAACGAAGTTTATTATATACCTTTCAAACTTCTTTGTTAGTGTAAACATTTGAATATAGGTTGGAGGATCAAAAAGCTCAATTTTATTTGATTACAGAGAATGTATATATATACAACTGTACAGTAATACATTAGCATAAATCTTGTCCTGAAATCATGTCTTTCCTTTTTACATTCCTGAGTTTTAGCATATGTTTGACTTTGATGAAATCCCTGAAATTGTGCTAGCTTGATTGGTGTAATCTGCACATTTGGAGGACTGCTTGAATTGATCTAGAGGTTCTGCGTCTGCTGGTGTGGATTGTTGGAGGTTCTGCATCTACTGGTGTGGACTGCTGCTAATAGTTAGAGATTTTTAAATATGGAGTGGGTTATGTTTTAATTAATGCTAAAATTAAATTATTCATATTTTTCTCTGGAATTTGTTGATCATGTTGAATTGCATTGTTTGCTATTTTGCTAAATAAACATACGATTGTTTTGATGGGAAAGGAAACATCTTCATTCTGGGGCTAGGAAGAAGTAAATTTTTCCGCACATCATCTTTGGGTGGTTTAGATTTTCTTTTGGATTAATGTGGAGTACAGTCTTTATTACTATGTAACTGGCCATCTAGACAGAGTAATACAGATTATTACATGAACACAATTAGAACTAGTCTCAGATTAGATGGTTTGCACCAAGTCCTTTTTCTAGATAAAACAAAAATTTTACAGAAACTATGATAGCTTGTTTGGTTGAGGGTAATAGATATTCTATTACCCCTCTATTCTTCATTATTAAGTATTACGGTGTTTGGTTGGCAAAAAGCTAACGGAATAGCTATTACTAAGATTACCCATCCCGGACATGAGGGAATAGTTAAAGATCAATGACCTTGTCTTTACCTATTTCATGCACATCCGGAATAAGTAAATATATGTCTCTCACTTTTAGATAAGTTCGTCCCTCTCCTCCCGCCGTCTCCACCCCTCGCCAGGAAATGGAGTCCATCGACATGCTTATGACATACCCACCATCATACCCTTATCTTATTGAAGAGCTTGAGAAACCTTTCAGTCCTTACAAGTTACAAACCATTTCAGACAAAGCCCAGTCCTTGAGTAGCCACAAAAGCGTCATACGCGCCATTGTCCCCATCACCATTGATTTGAGCTTTGTTAAACTTTGTTGAAGGGGTTCAACTTGTGGAATGGCGTGAAAGTGAACTTTATTGAACGTCAGAAAAGATTTGAGCTTTGTTGAATGTTAAAGGAGTTGAACTTGTTCACTTTCTTGTCCCCTTCACCATTGTTGTCCCACTTTGTACAACTGTTTTGCTTACTTGGAGCTCTTTCTTTTTGTTTTTCTTCTTTTTGATCCACTCCTTTGTTTGGTCTCTCCTTTTCTATTCTTTTGCCATTTAGTTTTTTTTGAAGTGGTCAAACAACCGAATTCTGATGTTTACTGAGACAGATCGAAACTTGTCACGAGTTAATCAACTTCCTGGTCTTTGTTGTTCGTGTTGCTTTCTTATCTGGTTGTTTTGAGTTTCATTCAATATGAATGTTGAGGATAGAGTGGGTGGTGTAGTTAACGAAGATCGATTTCTAGAGGTTCTTCGAGTTTTAGCTGTTCATGACGACCTAATTTGCCTCGAAGTGTTGGAGAAGATGCTTCAAAAATGCCAGTATCAAGGTGTGCTTATAATATAGAATTCCTTGTTTTTCTATAATTTTTTTCGTCAGACTCTTTAAAATTTTCTTGTTTGCTGATGCAACTTTTGTGTTTGATGTTCAATTTTTTGGTTCGTTGTTTGTGTATAGTGTTGATTTTTTAACGATTTTCATATGGGTATTTACTTCTTTCGTATTTTATTCTGTTGTTAAAGATTATGTTAATGAAAGTTCTGTTCTCCTATCAGTGGTTGCTTTTGTTGGATACTAGTTCGTAAATTTGCTAAAGATTTATTTTGTTGCTGAAAGAATTCCTATACATGTGTATTCTTCCTACTAAACTCTTAATTTTTTTTAATGTTAATGTGTTTCTTTTCCTTTGTTAAATAGTGATGTAAGGCATGTTTCTGCTACCTTAAATTCAAGTCATTTGATGTCATTTTTTGGCTAATATGTAGAAATTGCAAAAACTCTAGAGAAGCTCAAATAGTTGCTACTAGTATAAGAATAATCCGAAGATCATTCAAGGCATCAATTTTTAGTGGTTGTTTGTTTGCACTTTGAGCAGTACTTGTAACTTCCCAAAATGTTTTCCTTCTCTTTATTTACTGTCTAAACTTAAGTGCAAAAGTCCTGCTGGTATTCACATAGTTCTTGTCTTAAGAATGTTGAATTGCACCTAACTACTTGAGCTACATGGTAAATCATTACTTCAAAGGCTTTTATAGGAATTTGTATTTGACCATTAGTTATGTAACATATTTCAGTACTCGTCCATTTCTTTAAGTTGGCCGCTTACTTTGTGTTTGTTTTTTATTGTGATGCTTTAATTTGCTAATTTACTTTTTCCTTTCAACATTTTTTCCAGTTCAGTGGGAAGACAATTGGCATTATTGGTTTGGGCAAGATCGGCATGGCAATTGCAAAGAGAGCTGAAGCATTTAGCTGCCCTATAAACTACTACTCTAGAATAGAGAAATCAGATGTAAACTACAAATATTACCCTAGTGTTGTTGAGTTGGCTGCCAATAATCATATCCTTGTAATGGCATGCGCTTTAACAGAAGAAACTCGACACATTGTCAATCGTCAAGTGATTGATGCTTTGGGTCCAAATGGAGTCCTCATTAACATTGGTAGAGGTCCTCATGTTGATAAATCTGAGCTGGTGTCTACACTTGTTGAAGGTAGGTTAGGAGGTGCTGGACTTGATGTGTTTGAAAATGAACCCCATGTACCTAAGGAGCTGTTTGGACTAGAAAATGTTATCCTCTTGCCTCACGTTGGCTCTAGCATAGTGGAAACTAGGAAAGAGATGGCTGACCTTGTCATTGGCAATTTGGAGGCACATTTCCTGAATAAGCCATTGTTGACCCCTGTCGTTTGATTATGATGTGAAGATGTCTCGACAGAAGATTGATTGAAGCAGTCAAGCAATGGTCTTGGTGATCTATCTAGGAATGCTAAGCAAAGACGCAGAAAGGCAAAGCTCAAGTTGTCACATAGTCGACTCCTTGCATATGGAAAGGTACAACCTAAGTCTAAAAACAAAAGGGAGCATTGACCACAAGCTATGAGGTAATTTACAACATGGTAATCATTAACATAGTTTTTGACTTTATCAAAGCTGCGGTTGATAAGTGTAGAATGGTCTTTCCTTTTTTCATTGGAATTATTTTTTATAGATGATTGTTCCAGGCTTTTGTTAGATGATCAAGATGAATTGAGGAAGGACTATAAATTTTCTTTTTCGATGTAGTTATGTAGTGAAGAGAAGATCTTATAGACAACGAAATATTCGTTTTTCTTCAAGATTTTACTGTTTTTGCTATTGAGGCCCATTTTTTATGTTGAGCTGATGTTAACTAGCAATGAGAATGTTTACTAATTTATAAAGCAACGAATTGATCACCTACCATTTCAATGTGTCCTTATTCTTAGAAGTTGATATCTGGTTGTGCAATTTTGCCCTTTTCTCCATCTAGATTATGTGCTTGTTGAGCGTGTCAGGCATTTGCACAGGCCTGGATGACCAAACCTCTCTTTAGGACATGTCACCTATTCACCATCTCGTATGTAGTGGGCCACCATGATGAATTGAGAGGTTGCATTTTACTACCCCACAAGGTTAGCTGCCGGCTTGGCCCTTGGAGCATGTTTGAGCCATGGATTCCTCATTAACTTTTTACGCCATTCAATTGTCAACTTTTGGTGTGGTTGTTGAGAAGTTTCACCAGGGTTCTTCACTATTTACATACTTCTCCAACAGGTTGAAAGTTCAAGAAAAGGTAGTTAATCAAGCTCACTTTATACACTTCTGCTTGCTTTAGACAATCAGAAAGTTGGAATCTCTTAACAGCATCATCATAAAAATGGATGGCCTAAAGAGATGGTGACACAAGAATCCATTTCATGTAATTCTCACTTTCTGGAAATGGAGGAAAGAAGAAATGTCAAATTAATTAGTGATGGAGATAAGATTTTCTACTACATTAAGCTCATGATCTAACGTATACGAATCTTTATTTGATGAATCATTGCTAATTGATAATAGTATGATTACTTTGCTAGCCGCTTCAATGAACTATCGACTTTGGTTGGCTGTAACTTTTTATTTTTTGGAAAGTTGAGTAAATCAAAGGAGGTCAGCTAGAAGCCTGACTATATAGAACAAGGCCATCCAGGGAGTCAGGATCAAAACCACAAAAAGGGTAAACAAAGCAAAAAAGGCAGCCGTCAGCCCGTCACAGAAGGCAACACAAGCATGACATGAACCAAGATACTCAAAGAGTGACCACGCAACCGCTTGAACTATTAATCGGCCCTTTTGTAGACATTGTTTTTCTTCCTTTTTTTTTCTTTTTCTTTCTACAAGGTGTCTTAGAGCAATTGTGAGGAGGTATCTTTAAACTATCTATTTTTAGATTAATCCCCGCTTGAGCTGGGTAGAATTAAAAAAAAAAACTCAGGTAGTATTTTTACTATTAAACAATGAATGTTTTTCTTCCTTTTTTTTTTTTCTTTCTACAAGGTGTCTTAGAGAGATTCCAATTATGAGAAGGTATCTTTAAACTATCTATTTTTAGATTAATCCCGCTTGAACTGGGTAGAATAAAAAAAAAACACTCAGATAGCATTTTTACTATTAAACAATGACTTAAAAGAGAATTTGAGCAATGCAACATTTTTACTATCAGAGAGATGGTCGGAGAACTCCAATTGACAACTATTTGAAACATGTAATTCTTGAGAAGTTATTGTGTTAAAAGGAAATTATCACTTATAAGGGATTCCGGATTTGGCAGCCAGAGCTGGCATTTTTAACAAGTAATACTAAAGTTTTTGGAAAGCTGAAGAGTATATATAGTTGGATCCAACTCTGGATTAAGTCAAGTATGACTATCACGATCAATGTTGGTTAATTACTCATCTCTAGTTACGTTAAAAAGCAACCAAGCATCTAGAGATTCTGTTGTTGTAAGATTTTGTGTTCTTTCGTTTACTTTCATTATTACGGCCAAAAACAGTGGACGAAACTGAAGCTCCAAAATTCCACCTTTGAAGACTCGATCAATCTTGGACGATGACATGAATATGGATCAAGGAGAGCAGAGTCCTGTAACTTGGTGTACCAGCTAAGTTTCCGTTGATTTTTCCGTTGCTTCTTTTGATTTTTCCGTTGAGTTTCCCTCTCTACTATTGGATATCTTGAGTTTCTCTCTCTACTGAACCGTTGAACTACAGTAACTTCGCCTTCTTTCCGTTCCGATTTTCGGACTACCTCCAGCTATGGAGAGTCCCCATGCTAACACTTCACCTGATTCTGCTGGCCACGCTGCCAAAAAAGTCAGGATTCGGGAACGGGACGAAGATCCCCCCCTCCCCCCCCCAGCGCCGAATCTTCAGTCCACCTTTCCCAGCTTTAGCACAGTGGTGAGTGGCCAGAATGCCTCTGGAATTGGGAGAACTGAAAAGAAATGGCCAGAGAGCAACCCCCATCACAATAACTGAAGGTGATATCAAGATTATACCAGGCAATTATGGAATGGGGGTTGAGCTTTCACAGACTTTTAAAGGCAAACTCGACAACATTTGGGCTAATGCAGTTATCATTAAACTCCTTGGCAGAAAATTGGGATTCCACCTGCTCAAGACACGCCTGCTTTCTCTGGAAACCAACTGGGCTTATCAAACTTGTGGACATAGAGAATGATTATTACCTTATCAACTGCAAGGATGAGGATGATTATATCAAGATACTCACCCAAGGCCCATGGATCATCGCCGGTAACGGGTTATTTGTGCAACCTTGGTATCCCGACTTCCGACCCTCCTCCGATAAAATCACTCACGTTGTGACTTGGGTGCGGTTCCTGAGTTGCCCATCGCCAGGTACCACCCATGTATTCTAACCGCTCTTGGTAACCTGGTGGGACGAACGGTCAAAATTGACCACCAAACCCAACTCACCCAGCGGGGCAAGTTCGCTTGAGTTGCGGTGGATATCGACTTAAGCTCCCCGCTCAAATCAATTGTGGAGTTAGACGGTGAGCCTATTAGGGTAGCCTACGAAGGATTGCCCACCATCTGTTTTGCGTGTGGCTTGGTCAGGCATGAGGAGCTGTCTTGCCCCACGCACTCGGCTGCGCAACCCGCTACTGAGCCAGCCCTGAGTGGTCCGCAGGCGCCTTCCACCGGCGACGACCGCACCCCACAGCCGGCTGTCAAAAACTAACGAGAGGAGTATGGGCCCTGGACGTAAGTTCAACGGCGTCCTCGCCACCAACCGCCCCCTGCAACGACCAAGCAACCTGCAAGACCCTTTGGACCATCACCAGTCGGAGCGTCGGGCTCGAGGTTCTTCGCTCTGACTGAACAGGAGTCGTTAGAGAGGCGAGTGGACATCTCCACGGGTCTCACGCCGTCTGCGTTGACTTCACCCCCACTTCCCTCTCAATCCCTAACGCCAGCGCTGCTGAAAGAGTCTCGGCTGAAACAACAGTCGACCAAGGGCCACGGTAGTGTGGGTCGAGCTGGTGCGAAAACGCCGCCGCCCCAGCAACATCAGCCCCATGTGTTGAGTTACACTGGCCAGGCCCAGTTTGTGGGCCAGTCTCCTCCCACGGGGCCAGTTGTGCCCAACCCCATTCGGCCTCATTCCCAGCCCAACTTACAGGGAGGCCAATCGTCTGCTATGGACCACGTGGCCCTTTCCATTCCTTCCCACATCGACGTGGTCATTCCCAACCCATCCATTACCCTTCCTTTAAATCCTGGTTCGGATGGCAGGGCCATGGATGAGGATCTTACTACGGATCCCCAGGCCAATGCCTCAGCCACATCCGACCAAACATATACGGTCCCCCCTACACGACCAGCTGCGACAACCACCACATTTACCAGTTTAGGGCCTGACACGCAAATGGAGGAGAGTTCTCCGGAGCGCATCACGGATCCTAGTCGGGTGCCAACGGACACCCTGGTTAGCTCGCACGCCGATTAATTCTCCTACCTGTTTTCATGAAGATCTTCATTTGGAATTGTCAAGGGGCTGGAGGTCGGACCTTCAAGCCTATCATTAAAAACTATCTCCGAATCCACAAACCGCGCCTGGTCATTTTGGTCGAGCCACTCATTAGTGGGCATCGTCCCACCAAAGTTATCAGGAGCTTAGGTTTTTACCAGTCTTTCTGCGTTGAAGCAGCAGGGTATTCGGGTGGTATTTGGCTTCTTTAGAAAGAAGATATTGAAGTCTGCATTCTCATCGCCCACCGGCAATTTGTCCATACCAGTATTAAGCGGGACCATTGGTCTTTTGACTTCACGGCTATCTATGCTAGCCCTACTCCCTCACTTCAACACTACTTATGGCATTTTCTACGACATATTGCTAGGATCACCGTTAAACCCTGGCTATTAGGGGGACTTTAACGCCAAGTTGGAATGCACGGACAAACGCGACGGTTCTCGTCTTCACCCGGTGGTCAACTCTCACTTTAGAGATTGCGTGGAAAGCTATCTTCTCCAGGATCTAGGCTTCATAGGACCTAGATTCACATGGCGACGGGGCCACATTCTCGCCCGATTAGACCGGGCTTTCTATGCTAATAATTGGTATTCGGCTTTCAGTAGCACTAAGGATAATCACCTTCCCTTTCTTAAATCTGATCATCAACCTTTGCTAGTGTCTCTTAACAGCAGTGCGCCCCTCCGCCGATTCATAGGCCCCTTTCATTTTCAAAATGCTTGGTTGACGCATGTTGACTTTCAGCAATTTGTCGCGGAGCATTGGACTAATACCTGCTCGGATCTCAGCACTGTTCACCGCCACTTCACAGAACATCTTCAATAGTGGAACTTCCACACATTTGGCAATATCTTTTCCCGTAAAAGGCGCCTCCTGGCGCGACTCAATGGCATTCAGCTAAGATTAGAAAGTGAAGACTCTAAATCTCTTCGGGAGCTGGAGGAACAACCCCGGGCTGATTTAGAGAAGGTCCTTTCTCAGGAAGAACTCTATTGGTATCAATGCTCTAGGAGTCAGTGGCTGAATCAGGGTGACAGGAATACTAAATATTATCATGCCCTTACTATGGCCAAATGTCGTCACGCGACTTTCCCTTCTTTGAAGGATGCTAATGGGTATAAGTCCTCCGATTCGACAAGCATACGGAGCTTAGCCAAGAACTTTCCTGAACAACTCTATACGTCGGACGGGCGGACCCCTCCTGTTCGACTACTCCGGGGCCAGTTCCCCCCTACCCCCCCAAGCGATGGAAGAGTTGGCTAGCCCTCCTCACCCCGACGAAGTCAAAATGGCCTTCTTCACATTAGCCCCTAACAAAGCCCCCGGGTTCGATGGATTCATCGCTGTCTTTTATCAATCCCAGTGGGATACTGTGGGACCTTCACTCATCGCGTTCATCCACAGGATTTTTCAACATTATGTTTGGGAGTCTGCCCTAAACTGCACCATATTGTTTCTCATCCCTAAGACCCCATCTGCCACTTCCATTACCCAGTTTAGGCCTATTGCCTTATGCACTGTGTTATACAAAGCCATTACCAAACTCATTGTCAATAAGCTTAAACCTTACCTTGAGGATCTGGTCGCTCCGACCCAATGTAGTTTTGTCCCAGGGCGCTTAATTACGGATAATATTATTATCGCCCAAGAAGTTATCCACTCTATGAAAAAGAAAATAGGTCAGAAAGGGATAATGGCTTTGAAGGTGGACCTTGAGAAAGCCTATGATCGTTTGTCATAGGATTTCATTCAAAAAACCTTATTCGATGTTGGCATTCCCGAGTCCCTGATTAACCTCATCATGAAGTGCATTTCCTTGGTCTCAATCCAGGTACGTTGGGCTGGGGACCTTAGCGAGGCTTTTCGGCCTACCCGAGGCATTCGACAGGGAGACCCTCTATCGCCGTACTTATTTGTTTTGTGTATGGAACGCCTCGGACACTCTATTTCTCGTGCGGTGACGCAAGGCCATTGGAAGCCTATTCGATTAAGCCACAATGGGCCCCCCATCTCTCACCTGTTCTTTGCTGACGACCTCATCCTGTTCACAGAAGCGTCGATTGACCAAGTGACCATTATTCGGGATACGTTATCCCCCTTCTGTGATGCTGCAGGTCAAAGAGTTAGCCACGCTAAATCGAGGTGCTACTTCTCCAGCAATATCCGCCCTCACACCACCCACTATTTATGCACCGCTCTATGGTTCCAATGAACGACGAACCTCGGACATTAGCTGGGTGTTCCACTGCTGCATGAACGCGTGACCAAACGCATATATCAGTACATTCTGGACAACGTTCAGAAACGCTTATCGGGCTGGTCTGCTAATCTGCTGTCCTTTGCGGGCTGCACCACTTTAGTGCAATCGGTCATTGCGGCCCTACCAAGCTACACTATGCAGACGGTACGACTGCCCCGTAGCTTGTGTGATGCCCTGGATAAATTAATGCGACAATTCTTATGGGGCTCTTCTACAGGCACTCAACGGCTTCATTCAGTTAACTGGGATTCAGTCTGTACTCCTAAAGAACTGGGGGGCCTCGACATTCGGACAATTCGCACAACCAATGATGCCTTCCTAGAAAAATTGGGTTCGTCCCTGATTAACAGGCCCCACGCCCTCTGGGTTCAAATTCTGTCTATCAAGTATAAATTTGACGCCAATCACCTCCCCAATTCTATTGACAATGTGGGCGGTTTCATGATCTGGAGGAGCATCAAAGCGACGTGGCACATAGTGCTCCAGGGCCTCAGGTGGAGAATTGGTAATGACTCTAGGACCCGGTTTTGGCTGGACCTGTGGGTAGGTACGGCGGGACCTCTGCTTAATCACGCAACTACGCATATTCCTGCTTCTTATCTCTACCTCAGTGTCATACATTTTGTGGACACTGACGGTAATTGGCAGTGGGACACTTTGCAATCGTGCCTTCCAATGTCGATATGCTGGGCCCTTGCTGGTATTTTACCTCCAAAAGACCACCTAGGCCAGGATAAGTTAATCTGGGGTCTTTCTGACACGGGACACTTCACAGTAGCGTCCACATACTCCCTGATTATGGATCACGAGGAAGTCTCGCATCATGTTATTTGGAAGGTCATATGGAAATGGAACGGTCCTCAACGCAGTCGCTCTTTTCTCTGGCTCCTCGCTCACGATCGATTACTCTCAAATCAGCATCGAGTTCGACGGGACCTCACTATGGATGGCGCATGTTCTCACTGTGGTCTCGAGGAATCTGCATAACATATTGTGCATGATTGCAGCAAAGCCCAACAAGTGTGGAGCTCTTTTCCTTCGCACATCATCACTCTTGAGTTCTTCCATATGCCGGCCCAAGACAGGCTCACCACCAATCTTCATTGTCACCGCCAAGTTTTTGCGCACGAATGGTCCATCCTGTTTGGTGTTACCTGTTGGTTTCTTTGGACCTGGCGTAATCGGTCCCTCTTTGATGAGTAGTTCTTTTGGCCGTCATCACCTATTTCTGTTATTTTGTCTTATGCAGGTCAATTACACCAGGCGTCCAGGTGGCAAGGTGGAGTGGGCCCAGGCTACGGGCCTCGACATGCGCAGTTGATTGGATGGTGCAAGCCCCCTATTGGGTGGGTCAAGCTAAACACGGACGGAGCGTGCAAACGACACCCACTCTCTGCCACAGCAGGCGACATTTTACGGACAGTGGCGACAATTTGCTAGGAGGCTTCAGTTAGAACTTTGGCGCATGCTCGCCGATGACTGCCGAATTATGGGGAGTATATATTGGGCTTACACTCGCCTAGAACCTAGGCTATCGTCGGATTGAACTCGAAGTGGACTCGCTTTCGGTAATCAATCTCCTACCATCTGCGGCTAACCGGGCTAGGGCTCTCAATCCCCTAGTTTAGAGTATTCATGTACTGTTCACTCGGAACTGGACGGTTATCCATCACCACATTTATCGAGAGAGCAACAGATGCGCAGACTGGTTCGCGAATTATGCCACACATTTTGATTTAGGAACCACCACTTTTGTAAACCCACTTATTGGGTGCCATCCGTTTCTCATTGCAGATATGTCGGGACTCTGTATCCCTCGTCCTGTAGTGTAAGCTGTTTTCTGCCCCCCATTATAAAAAAAAGAACAACCAGATAAGTCTCTTCACTCTTTGAGGCATTTTGTTAACATTCAATTTTGTTACATTATTGGGCAATAAATGATACAGAATCAGATCATGTATAAGCAAACAACATTTATTTTTTGAGAAATAGCAAAAAACATTTATTGATAACCAAGAGATGAAGTGAATTTTAGATTAGTCGAAACATAAATTTTCAACTGTTACGATCGTTCACACTTCGTTACATTGGAGCTTCATTATTACGCAAACAAGCTTCTCCTTTTAAATCCCAACCCCCCCATATCTTTTGAACACTTTCCTAGCATTGCTTCCTTATTCGGCTCTCTTGGGTCGTTTACGTGTGGCATGCGTGGGTAAACTTCTTGGACCACGTCTTTACGAGTATCTACCTATTTTACGTGGCAAATCAATCAGGTCGTACTCTTCATGCAGTCTTTTTTTAAGTGCTTTTACAATCTCTTCAGTAGCTTTTATTATTTAGCCATCTTCTTTTTGTTTTTATTAATAGCCCTATTATTATTTTAGTCGTTGTTTTGTACTCTCGGGACTATTAGTGTTCGTTTTGTTAGTACTTTCCAATTTTAAGGATTACCTAGAATTAGACCTACGGGAATAGTGAACGACACGAGATAGGAGCGATGCCTTTAAATCATACGGCGGGAATCAGTGCACTTAGTTCGGTGCACACAATAGGCAGGCCTAAAATAGGTGATGATTTGATAAGAGTAAGCTCTTGGAACCTCGGTTGCCTCACGAGAAAGTCTTTGGAATTAGTAGAGATTTTAGACAAGTATAGGATACAAATAGCCTGTATTCAGGAGACCAAGTGAGCAGGAGCTAAAGCAAAAGAGATAAGGGGTTTTAAACTATAGTTCTCAGGAAGCTCGCAAAAACAGAATGGCATATGTATCTTGGTGGTAAAGGACCTTATATGTAACATCCCACCACCGTTGGGAAGGGTAGAATAGTAATTTGGAAAGGGCTAAGAGTGTTTATAATGGTTTTGAAATGTTCATGCATAATATGGCCTCCATATACACATAAATTGTAATTTTTGTTTATGCACATGATTGTACCGACATTCATGACATTTCCCGACATATGTGTCTATAACGGTGATTTTTGTGAACAATGTGATATTTGTGCTTTAAAAAAATTAATTGGAGTGATTTTTGTGTATTTTACATGTTTGGGAAATTTTAGAAATTTTTCTGAAAAATTTCGGGGAAAATTCCAGACCGAAAAAATCGCCAGGCGGTGGACCGATTGGTTTCCGGTACTGGAAATTTCTGTCCAATGGCACTGGATATTGAAGTAAATGATTTTGGGATTGTAATTAGAGCCATTGGAATTGGATGACCTAGAAATTACATTCTATTAAGGTTCTTTTATTAAATGTTATTAATTGAGTTTTGTCTTTTTCTCATTAAGTGACAAGTGTCTTAAACTCATTTAATGTCTTTGCTTCATTCACGACTCTTCCTAGTTGAAAGAGTGAAAGGTGTTCTTTTTTTTGTCAAAAATTTTCCTCCTCATCCGAAACCTCCTCCTACCTTCTTCTTTGTTGGTTTTCTCCATTTGTTCTAGCCTAATTGCTACTCTTCTCCTTCCCCTTAAGTGCTTCCTTTTTATGTGTTCAAGTTTAACCCACTTACCTCCTTTCCCATAGTGATTGTCGTGTATGGTGTTGTGAAGTGGAGGAGTTGGTGTGTTAGTTAAAGAAGTGGAAAGTTAAAAGTTTAAATAGGTAAGATTATGTTTTATGTTTGTTAAATGCATTAAGTGTGTTATTTGTGCACCTAATTGTATAGGAATTGTATTGGTGTCTATCAATTTGTTTGATAAATTGATGGTTTGATTAGGTAAAATGTAGTAAATTAAAGTAAGGGTGTTTTAGATGTTTTTGGATTGATTTTAATGATGTTAGATTAGTGGTAATTTGATGATAGAAAATTTTGTGGTGTGCTGCCATTTTGTGGCTACTTATCCAAGTGCATGACTTGATAAAATTATGGCTGAATTCTTGGCTAAATTGGATGCTAAGTGGAGTAGAAATGGTAGTGGAATGATAGCAGCCACCAAGAGCTAAAAGCTTACCGTACTTGGGCCTTAAGCCCACAGTGATTTTAGAGCCTCAGGCTCAATGATTAATGCGCCCATATTGGGACAATTTAGGCGCTCGGTCACAACACCATATTAAATGGGAAAAGTGTCACATACGCATTCCATATGCATTTGATTGAATGTTTTTGATCTGGTGAAAGGCAAAAATGCCTTATATGTATGTGATATTACGTGCAATTGTGAAATACTTGTGATTTGCTTGAGTGCAATCATGTGTACTTCTGAATGTGACTTTATGACATAACTGTGATATGCTTACGTGTTGCATGAATTTAGTGAACCATCGATGATGGTTACCTTACTGAGTTCGAAAAACTCACCAAAATTGCATCGTTGTCTTTTCAGATTCGAGAGTAGACTCCTAGCTCCAGAGGGACTTTTCGAGCCGTGTAGATCATATTGGCGGCAGACGTAATGGCTCACAGGTCGGTCAGCTGAGACTTTTGGGATGACCTATTTAGGACTGATGTATTGTATTGTATTTTCCTTATTATGTAGCCAATTGTACTAGGTGTTTGGAGTGATGTACAGACAGTAAACAATGACAGTTTTGTAAATTACTGATTTGATGCAATGCAATAGAAAAAGGTTTGGTTTTAAAAAGTTGTGATTTATTTTATATTGATGTTTATTATTATGATGCCATGTGAAGTATAGTAGTGATTGTTCGTAGTTCTTTCTTGTCGTAGGATATGTACCGGAATGACCTGCGGGCATCCCGGTGTGTACCCTACGGTAAAGGGGCGCTACATTATGGTTAAAAGGAGTTGCAAGCTCCTTTAAGGTGTGTTAATTAGGTTCCATAATCTCCTATGTTTCGTCTGAACTCCTATTGACTTCTTCTTCAAAGGATAAGGAACGACCACTCCCAGGAAGATTTGTATGAATTGCTCGCTCTCTCTGAGGAAATTTGGTGCAACTTGCAATAGGAGAAAAAGTGAAAGAGTTAAGTGGAGAAAGTAATGAACTTCTGTTTTCCTTAGCAAAATTACGCAAATGAATGTGTTTTGAGGAAATGTGGGACATGCAAACCGATGAAAGAATGAAAAAGATCAGCAAAAACAAAAATAAAAACAACACAAGAAACAACAATTAACAAGTGCTAACTCCTTGACAAAGGCGCCAAAAATTTGATAGTCTATCGCTAACTACCAAATAATAAATTCCTAACTACCAAAGTATGTAGTAAATGGTAAGCTATAGTCAAACCACAGAGAGCTGGGATGCAAATGCTATTTCAAATGCTTTAACAAAAGAAAGCAAAACACGCTGAAATGATGAAGATGAGACAATTAATATGCAATGAATGTAACTAAAAAGACAAGCATAAAGCAAATTTAGAAAAGTCTATTGACAATGGTAAAAAAGTGGGCTGGAGATATCATTAGGATTTCGGGATGTTCATTGATCCTTGAATCTAAATAAAAGGTACTCTCATCATGGTGTTAGCCTATGGACTTTGGTCGGGTCGGTCATACAGGGCCCGAGCCCAGTCAAAACGACCCATGGGCCGATCGGTCCAATCTTCAAAGATCAG
>JANITX010024636.1:0-21333 GCA_027564395.1 Erythroxylum ulei | reverse complement strand
CATATGTGAAATATGTGATTTTGTGTATTTGACCTGGGTGAAATCATCAATGATGGTTCACTCATTGAGTTCGCAAAACTCATAAAAAATTGCAACGTGGCTTTTCAAGTTCCGAGGAATTATTCAGTTAGGCTAAGTGGAGTATAGCCACTAAGATCAAATATGGATTAAGGGTTGGGATCAGTTTGCACCTGCTTATATCTTCAGTGATTTTGTTTTTGAATTATATTTTGCAAGAATTGTACAAAGTGTATGTGAATGATTTGGTAATGAAATGACATTATGAAAAAAAGAAAAGAAAAGAAAAGAAAAGAAAGTAAAAGGAAAGAACATTTTAGTAGCATCAATAAGTGTGGAGTAGTAGTATATTTACATTTGTGTATCCCATAAATATGTTTTGTTATCCCTTTGTTCACTTATTACTTTATGAATGTTTGTGTTAAACCATTTACCTCGTTAGACCCACCTTAACTCTTACCACATTACAACCCGAAGTAAGTCCTTTTAATCTATTTATGCATGTAATCATTGTAGAGGAGAATTGGTGTATTACCAAGCTTATGGTAGTGTAACTTCCTATAGGGAGCTTGAGTGAAATAGTAACCATCAAACACTTAAGAGAAATGAGTGAAACCATGAGGAATATTCATTTTGTGTTTATAGTTATCTTTGAGTGATGGTGCCATAAGTTGAGTTTGCTTATGTACACTAATGAAAAGTAGTCATGATATGTATAGTAGCTTGACATTTGAGTTAGCCAAACTTTGAGGGATTACATGTTTTGATCTTTGTGAAAATGAAGTGATGGAATTGATTAGTTGTGTTTGATTTTACTTGAGGACAAGCAAAGATTTAAGTTTGGGGAAGTTGATAGTTGTGCATTAGTGTGTATTTTTCTAAGTATTTGACATGTGTTTCTTGTATAATAGGCTATTATTATTGTGTTTTAGGAATTATTTTGTATGTTTTTGTTTAGTTTGATCTTCATGGTTATTCTTTTATGTTTGATGTTGATTTAGGGTAAGAATTGATCATTTTCATGTAGGAATGGAGGGTCGCCACCTTTGTGATTAAGCTAGGGACCAAGAGAGGAGAAAAGAAGTGGAGGAATTGTAAGACAAGAACCCACGATTGTGGGATTCATGCTAATTCCCACGATTATGGGATCCCTAACTCGAAGAGACACGCGGGTTTCACTTATTATTAGGTTTTTGATACTATATAAGGGCAAAAATCCCTAGGGCCGAAGGGGTGTCGTGAGAACTTGCCTTTTTGAGCTAAAAAACAAACTTAGAGCTTAGAGAGAGGTAAATAATCAAAGTTTCCATTCTAAATTGGGCAAAGAGCACACCAACTCCAGATTTTCCAAATTTGGGCAAAGAAGAGGAGGAGCTTACTTCATCTAGTTCTTATTTCATTTCTCTTTTAGCATCTTTATTATGGATTGTTTGGTTGTTGGGGATGTTAATGAAAATATGTGTGGTTGAGTAATTTGTAGAGACTACTTTTGAACTACTTGTTGAACTCCTACTTTGCTGATTTGAATTAATGATGTTTTTTATGAATGTTGAGCTTATACCTTGCAATATATTGAGAAATTGAGTTGGGTAAATCGTGTAGGGCTGTCCAATGAGAATTGGCACTCTATAGACCTACATTATCAAGTTAATTGATTAGTTAGAGAGAGATCTTGGCTAATTTGTTGATTACCAATAGGATAACTTCATAACTAGTAGAATTGGTGGACTGATTTTGTAGATTGAGAGATTGCTTAATCATTTCCATTTAATTTGTCTAGGGACAATTAATTACACCTTGAGAGAGGGTAGTTAATACATTAGGATATCTTAGGTGAGGCATAATTCAATTAACAAGGTAGAAGGGAGATAAGATAGGGAAAAAGTGATCTCTAATTGTTAAATCTTGAATTCCAAGTTTTTGCACTTTTGCTTTATCATTTGTTCATTATTTGTTGTTTGATTTAGTTTAATTTTTCAGTTTATATTCATTAAAATTGGTTCTCAAATAAAGTAGCCTGAATTACGTAGCGTCTAAACACAATCTTTGAGGGATCGATATCTGTTCTTTACTACAAGTTACACCCCGTATACTTGCAGTTTTGAGCGTAAAACTAGTGAATTGGTTTTGCAATCAACAAACATAAAGTTATTTATGATGAGCTTGTGAAACTATGAATAACTTTAAGACTAAAAAAAAAAAAAAAAAAATCCTAAACTTGTGTAATGTGATTTTAGGTTGGAAGGAGGGATATAGAATTTGATATTCTCATATTTTTATGATTGAAGAGGAGGAAAGACTAATCCCTTACTATCTACCAAAGAAGCACCTAATTTAAAATTGAAGAAACAGTTTCCTTACTAGCTTTATGCACATTTACAAGACAATAATATTTATCTTATCAATATCTTCTATTCTTTGAGTTTTGCGTAGGAAGGTAAGCAAGCTTATTTAATTGAAGATCTTAGATTATGGAAAAGCTTAATAGGAAATCCAACTAAAAGACTTCTAAGGAAGCACTTGTTGGGAGGCAATCCAACATTCTAATTTTACTTTTATTTTATTGTAATGTTTTAGTTTTCTACTAATGCATATTTAATTTTTTTAGGTAAAATTTTCAAAATCTATTGGATTTTACTTCACCAACCTTTTTTTTAAATTTATTTACTTCACCAACCTTGTATAGACTTAAGGGATATTTCTCTACCTTATTTGTCTTCATGAATGCTTTGATATTCTTTCTTATCTAACATTAAGGATAATTTCAAGTTTAAGTGTGGGGTTTGATTTCAAAAAATTTTGAATTTTCTTTAGGATTTACATTATAACTAAAAATCTTTTTAAATTATATATTTTTGGTTTTGGGTTTTTAATTTTTCTGTTTAGCTTTCTTTTTGTTTTTATGTTTATAATATCATCAATTAATTTAAGTTAATAATATGAGTTTATACATAATTCTAAACTAAGATTGGTTATCAAAAGTTTGGTGCACAATATGATTTAATGAATAATATGAAAATTTGATATTTATGAATGCTAAGAAACTGAATTCGTTAGGTGATAATACTTTGATTTGACTTGAGTTACAATATAAGAAATTGAGCCATCATATAAAATTCTGCTTTTGAATATGGAAATCATTTTTTATTTTAAAAACTTACATTTCATCTCTTTAGGATTACATGTTAGATACGCATAAGCGATAAAATGATAAAGGTACTTAAGATTTTTGTTTGAGCTAAATTTCTTATCCTTTATACATTGAATCATTAATGAAATCTTTGAGCTTTATATAAAAATTTAGCCTTTTTCTTTGTAATCTTTCCTAAAGAACCTTAAGTCTAAAAAGAAAAAGAAGTGTTTTAACCTTAATTTATGATTACTAGGTCTTTTACTTGTGATTTGATGTTGTGCATATGGTATGCAAAGAAATAAGTTTGGGGTACATAGTGATATGTATGGAAAGGCAATTTGGAAAAGAGAAATTCATGTCAAATCAAATAAAAAAGAAAAACAAATTTAAAAAAAAATCGATTAGCATATAAGAATGAAGGAAGAGGGAATTTTTCTAAGGTAAGAGTAGTTAATGAAGATTTTTTAATCATTTTTTATTTACTTGCTCTACTAATTGTTAATGTTTTTGTTTTCCTTTTTCCCTTCCTTTGTTAACCGTTTATCCATTTAGACTCATTAGAACCAAATCCAAAGACCTTTTGATTTTTTTTTGTGTATATTTATTTGAGTAGTGGAGATTAAATGATTTTCAAACCTATGAAAAGTTCAATTTCACAAGAAGATAATGGGTGTACCTTATCCAAAATTCAAACGTTTATATGAATAAGTGATACCTTATGAGAAACATGGCAATTAGTATTTTAGCTTAATGAACAAGGTACAGAAGTATTTACTTTATCTTTACTTCAGAAATATTATATGCTTAAGTTTCACAATTCAATTAAAGGCTTAGATCTTGTGTTATTAATTATTAAGTTAACTAATGTGTGTAGGTAAGTATTTGTGAGCATCATTATGGTAAAACCTCAAAAGATTATAACTCCTTCACTAGGGACACCTAAGAGTTTAACGGTTTGTGGCATATGCTAAATGCTACGTACACCTATAAAAATGGATTTATTTTTTATCATAATTAGGTTATCTTAGTTCGTTAGGTGTTATTATTTATAATTACTTGAGGACAAGCAATGAGTTAAGTATGGGAGAATTTGATAAGTCTATATTTTGCATGTTTGTAAGGGCTCATTGGTTTATAATTTATCATCTTTATAACATCTTGTATGTGAAATTATATGATGTGTTCCTATGTTTAGTTCACTATCTTATAGATAATTATTTAAGGTAAAATATCGAATTTAAGTTTAACTTTTTCTAACATTGTCCAATTGAAAAGATACTAAAGTTAATTAGAAGCTAGCAAGGTGAAAAATAAGTTGCTAGAAGGTATTGGAGATTGATTCAAGCTTGAAGATATCAAAAATTTGAGAATTTTATAGAATATGGAAATAAAATATAATTAATGTCAGTGTACAAATAGAATAGGTACTGGTGTGTTAATGGACATAAAAGTTTAAAATGTAAAAGCAAACTGATGTTAGTGGTATTTGTGACTAGTGTCAAACTTATCAATATTTATAAACGTAAAGTTTCAAAAGCTAACCGGCATTGGTGTGGAAGCTAGTCCAGCATTAGACTCATAGTATACAATCCAAGGATGCATAAAAATATAATTTCACCTAACTTAGGAATTTATTATGTAATCATAACTATAAATTCTCTTATTAGCTATAATTAAAGGAAACTCTTGAAACTTTTAAAGGCTTTTAATAGCCATTTTATTCTTTTGTCATTAATATATGTTTTCTTAGCATCAAAGAGAGCTTAGAAGCTGGAGAGGAAGAAGATTTACCTCAATTTGGATGCAATTGGGGATATCTTGTTATATCTTTTTCTTATTTACTTTCTTTGATATTATCATCTCTTTTTTTTATTTTATTTTCATATGTTTAGAAACTAAAGCCCTAGTTAGAGTTATTATGTAGTTTATGTTGATTATTTCAATTATTAATACATGATTTGTTATTGTTTAGTTGAATTTATTCTCTTAGATCTTAATTATTAAATTTATACCTGATCATTATAGATTCAATCTTAATTGTATAAAGGATTAGGGAGTTAAAGTATAATTTTTGCACTTAGAGAATAAATATTCTAGATCTAGAGAAAGGAATTTGCTAGACTATTATGATAACTAATAGATTAACTATATTTAATGAGTTTGATTAGGTTGAATTATGCATCTAGAGGTGGTAATTAACTACTTAAATATATGTGTGTTATCTTAGAAGAGGGTATAGATACATTAGATTAATTGTTATTTCAACCATAATAATAAAATTTTCATAATAATTGAAATTCTTTATAAGAGAACCCAAAAACCCAAGCGTTTTATTATCTTAAATTATTAATATTTAATTTTCTTGTTTTTATTAGTTTAACAATTTAATCACTCTTTACAAATTCTTGTTTTCTTTATTATATTGATACTCTGAAATAATCTAGATTTATAACTTACCATAATCGATTTTATTCACTTATAGATAGATATATTCAATCAGGTTACAAGAAGGATTATAATGATTTGTTTACGTTTTATATGCTTGATTCTTTTTCGTTCATTGTTTTTCTGAATTGCATATGCTTTAATTTACTTATTTTCATCATCAGTTGATTACTCAATTGATTTACTTAGCTCCTTTATTCACCCTTCTATTAAGCTTGATTTTTCATATATTAACTTACTAATATTATTAAGGATAAAAACATTAGTAGTAACATATTTTGTTATCATCAAACTATGGGTTACAATCTCACTTGGTCTAACAATTTCATCCTTTTTATGATAATAAAAAATTTAATGATATTATAGAAAATAAAAGATACTGAGTGAATTCTCTTTATTTCAAAGTAATATATAATGTATTCTACCTTTTAATTTATACATCATAAAACGATTAAGTTTTAATATCACTATTCTCTCCTCCTTTTTTTGAACATATAAAGGTATATAATATACAAATTGCAAGCATTCAAAAGAAAAAGTAAATAATTTCTCTCTTCCTTTTTCCAATAATTGTATCATATAGGCAAAGTTCTCATAAAAACATGAACAAAAGTAAAGAGCAATCTTTTTTTTAATACTCATGTACCAATTTCAAAGATCTATATTTTTTCTCCCCTTGATGATACATACTACAACACTTTCTATCCCTAAATATGTATATCAAGTTAATATGCTCAAATGTTATCAGTATATAAGCAAGTTTATATCTTCTTTTATTTATTAGTATTGATTACATCCTTTTCTTCCTTGGTTTAATAATTGGTCTTTTGATACCAATCTCTTTACTTCGCTCATATAAGGGCTTTTAGTGAAATTTCTTTTAAGATCAGTTGTTTGAGATACGATTAATATTTCTCATTTGTTATCCATAATGGTGATACCAATTATTGGTATTCATTTAATACCAAATGATATTGAACTATAAGGTAAAGAAATCAATATTTTCTCAATACCCACATAAATTTAGGTCCTTTACGATTGCTACTGAAACTAGTTTTAACTTAAAAAATTTTGAGTTTACTAAACATCCATTATTTTAAAGACAAAATTCTATCGATATTTATATAGTCTCCTAAAAAATAATAGCTCATATGACAAACATTGAAAGTGTTAATGTTATCAGAGAAACAACTATAAGAATAAGATCTATATGCATTTTCCAGTCTTAATAGATAATGTGGGTGATATAATACTCTCTTTTGGATATATGGAGGACTAGGAGTTTTATTTGTATGATATTGATGCATAACAAATGATTTAGCATATAACATGCGATAGGTGCAAAACTTAGTATGTTTTCTAGGTATGAGTTTTTTAGTGTTTTCTTAAATGATAATCATGTTTTTAGGATTTAGATTTATATTCTTGTTAGTGTTTTGTGTGTTTTATTTGATTAATTGTTTTTTCAGGCAAGAGTTTGATCTTAGTTATATATTTCAAGGATTGTTTGATGGTTTTGGTGATGAGTGGAGATAGGAAAAAGTGAGGAAAAGAAGAAAAAAAGTTAGAGAAATAAGTCTAGCACACACACAATCATGCATAAAGAAGCAGCAGGTTGGAGAGCCTCTTGCACAATCGTGCTAGAAAGCTGGAGAAAAGCTATGCACAATCGTGCATTCTTCTAAACAATCGTGTAAGGAGCAAATTTTAGCTTTTCCAACTCACAAGTGTTTTGTATTTTTTAATATTCAGGGGTATTTTTGGAACCAAAATGTGTGGGCAAACTCTAGAAAGAACCTTAGAAGACTCAAGTGTATATACAAAATTTTAAAAAATCACTTGACAGTGGCCAAAACATAATTAAAGGATATCAAAAGAAAAGAATTATCAAGAACAAGGCTATAGATTTTCTAGCTCAAGGCAGAGAAGAGAAGACTTCCATATTCATTTCTCTAATCTTTTCTTATTTCCTAGTTATTGTTAAATATTGATGATTCGGAAGCAAATTTACCAAGTAAGGGTAAGGCTGTGTAGTGTTGGACCTACTTAGACCTTGCAGTTCAGTGGGATCTTACTAGGTATTGTTGTTGTTGTTAGATATTGATGATGCCTAAACTTGTATATTTAGTTACACCTATGAACTGTTAAATTCCTTTTTAGAAATTACTCTTGAATTATTTATTAAACTTTGCATTCTTGATTTAATGAATATGCTTATGATGTTTAGTGTTTTATATTCAATTTTAATTAATAAATTGGATTAGATCATTTGTGTTATGTTACATAGCAAGAGCAAGTACCTTAATAAACCTATAAACATAAATTTTATAAGCAATTGAAGAGAGATATTAATTTTTAATTATTTATCCATATAATTGCTTCAAATCCAGTTTTATAGTTAGAAAAAGTTTTAACAAATTTAGAGATCACAATTCAATTTCTATCTAATTTAATTGGGATTACTTGATTAGATCTCGAGAGAGAGTGATCAAGTATGATTAAATCAAGAAGGTAAAGGTAAAATAAATAAGGATGAAAGTAATTCCTAGCATTAATTATTATTTAATCAATCAATTTTATTGCTTCCTAGTTCGTAATTTGGATATTGCCTTACAGTATAATTTTTTGATTAACAAAACACTTATATGATAATTTAGGCCTAGACTCTGAAGTGAATCACACGTTAATACAAAACTTATTATACGATATACAAATGCACAAGAAGGGGGTTGAATTGTGTATTCTTTTTCGGTAATCCCCTTCATAAACAAGTTCGTTTTATTTCACAGAAACTACTGAAAATTAAAGTTGTAAGGTATTTTCAAAAACTTGTGCAAAACTAGTAAGATCGAAAGTTAAGAATTAAGAGAGAGATTGAGAGTTGAGAGATGTTGACACAGCGATTTTTATACTGGTTCACCCCAAACCGTAGGCTACGTCTAGTCCTCAGATATCTTTCTGAGATTTCACTATCTCGCAAAACGTTATAAGTATTCTTTGTTTCCGAGCCTCTTCAGGTCTCTTACAATCACTATTCTTTCACACTTAGCCTCTTCAGGCTATCTGCACTTCTTTCAACTGAATGATAATTTGAGTTTTGTTACAGAAAAATAGCTCTAGACTTTTCGCACAATAAGTTCTCTAAAAAATTGCTAAGCTTTTTAATTTTGCTAACTTCTGCAATCTTCGACTCCAACTTATATTTATAGCCTTCGTCTTCAACTACTTCTTGATTCTTGTTTCTTCATCTTTCAAGAATTAGTTATTCAGTTGAGTTCTATAACTAACTCAGATTGATTCATCATCTGATGTGCTTTGCTTCTTCCGTCTGCTTTTTCTGTTTGCTTTCTTTCGTCTACTTTTTTTTCCGTCTGCTTTCTTTCGTCTGCTTTCTTTTGTCTACTTTTTTCGTCTGCTTTCTTTCGTCTACTTTTCATTTTAGCTTTCGTCTGCTTTTCATTTTAGCTTCCGTCTGCTTTTCATTTTGGCTTTCGTCTGGTTTTCATTTGAGCTTCCATCTACTTTTCATTTTAGCTTCCGTCTGCTTTTCATTTTAGCTTCTGTCTGCTTTTTGTATCTTTATTATTTGTTCCTCATCAAAACCATTAACGTAAAGTCATTTTGACTTAACACCTGCTAGTGGCACAGAGCTCGTTCATGGACTCCCTCATGTTTACGTCTTTCCAAAACCACTATATGGGATTGTGATAGTACGTCAAGTTTATGACTACATAGGACCATTATGTGGAAATGTGTAGTTCGTCGTGTTTATGGATCCATCTAAACCATTATGATGTGCTTATGTGCTTATGATATGTTAGCAAGTTTAATGCATTCATATTCTGTAGTTTGTAAATTTTGGTTGAAAATTTAAGAACCTTTTGTTTTAAGAACTCAATGAAAATTTTCTATGATAAGTGAATATTTTCAAAGGCTTTGCTTAATTTTCAATTATAAACTATTACCCATGAGCTTTTAAGCTCACACCCCTTTCGTCCCATCTTCAGTTGAAGAGAATAAGATCGAGCAACCAAGAGTCGAGGCATTATTCCACTTTTGCAATGTTTTTGTAAATTTAAGTTAGATTTTGTAAAAGCAAAGCTTTAGATGCATTTTAAGAATTATTGATGTATTTTGAATTTTGATACCAATAATGTAATGTGTCTTGGAATGCAATTAAAGCTTTATAAACTCTTACTTTTGTTGTTATTGAAATATGATTTGTGTATGGATGATGTTGTGATGGAATTAGGTATATCTGAAGAAGTTACCAACTTAAGATGACTATTTTTTAACATGAATTGCTAATACACACACACACACACACACACACACACACACACATAAGTGAGATGTTATGGAAAAGAAAATAGGAATTATGAATGATGAGATGTAGTTGGATGGATAAGAATTTTGTTGCATTAGAGAAAGTGAAATTGGGAAAAAAAACATAGTCTTTCATAAGGGAAAAACATGTGTTTTGACTTCCAGGGAAAAATTGTCCTAATCTAGGCAGAATTAGGCAAAATTGTCTTCTTAAAAGTTGTAGCTTATCCTCTTAGCTTTCCAATGGTATAAAGTATGCAATTTTTAGATATCGGAGTTGAGAGATATGATCATTATAAGTGGAGATGCTTAGGAGAGTGTAGTTAGTGAATTAGAATTTTTGGTGATGTGAGGAAGACCCCGTAGATGAACCTTTGTCTGGTTCATTTTAGACTGAAACTTCATCTGATTCCTTCTTAGACTGAACCTTCTTCTGGTTCATTTTAGACTGAACCTTTGTCTGATTCATTTTAGACTGAACCTTTCTCTGGTTCATTTTAGGCTAAACCTTCATCTGATTCCTTCTTAGGTTGAACCTTCTTTTGGTTCATTTTAGATTGAAACTTTGTCTGATTCATTTTTGACTAAACCTTTATCTGGTTCAGTTTAGACTGAACCTTCATCTGATTCCTTCTCAGATTGAACCTTCGTCTGGTTCATTTTAGGCTGAACCTTCGTCTGATTCCTTCTTGGACTGAACCATCGTCTGGTTCATTTTAGACTGTACCCTTGTCTGATTCCTTCTTAGGCTGAACCTCTAGCTGGTTCATTTTAGACTAAACCTTCATCTGATTCCGTCTTAGACTGAACCTTCGTATGGTTCATTTTAGACTGAACCTTCATTTGATTCCTTCTTAGACTAAACCTTCGTCTGATTCCTTCTTAGACTGAAACTTCATCTGGTTCATTTTGGACTAAACCTTGGTCTGATTCCTTCTTAAACTAAACCTTCGTCTGGTTCATTTTGGATTGAACCTTTGTCTGATTCCTTCTTAGATTGAACCTTCATCTGGTTCATCTTAGAAATCCCTTCGTCTGATTCCTTCTTAGACTGAACCTTCTTCTGGTTCATTTTAGACTGAACCTTCATCTGATTCCTTCTTAGACTGAACCTTCATTTGGTTCATTTTAGACTGAACCTTCGTTTGATTCCTTCTTAGACTGAACCTTTGTCTAGTTCACTTTAGAAATCCCTTCGTTTGATCCATGACTTAAGCCCTCCATCTGATCCATGACTTAAGCCCTTCGTCTGATCCATTTATGTCTTACGCCTTTTGTCTGATCCATCTGTGACTTAAGTCCTTCGTCTGATCCATGACTTAAGCCTTTCATCTGATCCATGACTTAAGCCCTTCATCTGATCCATGACTTAAGCCCTTCGTCTGATTCATCTATGACTTAAGCCCTTCGCCTGATCCATCTGTGACTTAAGCCCTTCGTCTGATCCATGACTTAAGCCCTTCGTCTGATCCATCTGTGACTTAAGCCCTTCGTGTAATCCATATCCACCTTTGGAAATTCAAGATTTTGGCCCTCTAGATGATAGAATCTCTCTTCAAGTCCTTCATAAAAGTTGTAGATCTCGAAGTCCACTTTGAAACGGCCATAAGACAATCTTAAGCTGATGTCTCTAGTGAAAGTTACGCTAATTGAGAATAAAATCATGTTTGATTCTTTTAGTCGTAACTTCATCATCTGACCTCCAAATGAAGTGATTCTTAAACCAATAGATTCCTAACACATTTTTCTATCTCTCCATAAAATTGGTAGCCTTTGATGTTGACTCAAAAAATATTGATCGAAAGAATGTAAGGGTATCGGTTGGAAGAGCATGACTAGGTTATGAACATACTTCGGTCTTTAAATCATACCTTGATCAGTATAGCTCCGAGGGAGATGATTCTTTTTTAAAAATAAACTAAATACATAGAGCTATAAATTATATACAGAGATAGAATTTTAATTCAGTCTCTAAGACTTTCAATTTTTGGATGGAAGTTGAGTATAGTGTATTGTTCAGTATAATAATAGTTCATAAATGTTTGGAATATAACTTTCAGACTACTGAACCAAATTGAAAGATTTTTGTGTCATTAGAAACTTATGACAATGCGGAACAAAAATTCTGAAGAATTCAAATTGAAATTCTAGTTTGAAGTTTCCCAAAATTTGTTCTGAAATAGGAGAAATGAGTTATTTTTTGATGTTTGACTAGTGTGGGCTCGCCATCCTTATGGGATGATGGTTAATGAGGGTTCATTGAAAAAAAAACCTGGAGGGAAATGCACTCACGTTTTATGACTCTGAAAATATGGAGTAATGAAGGTCATCGTTTATGAATCCGCAAGAGTTGGGCTCCGGAATCGGGGTCCAACACTTAGTAAACAGCTCACAATCCTTATCTTTCATACATTAAAACTGAAACAACATATCCCAAACCAGAATTATTTTTCCAGCACCTAATGTTCAACATCATAACACATATTTCTGGCCAAATTAGGTATCATAGAACTTATATGAATACATGCTATCAAGTGTAGAAAACCCTTACCTTTTTAGTTTCAAAGAACAACTCCAAAGATCCAACTATTACGGCACCTTCCAAGCAACTAATACACTTCTAAAATCTAGATAGATGTAATGCGCTTTTAACTCCCAA
Organism: Erythroxylum ulei; assembly: GCA_027564395.1. Lineage (NCBI taxonomy): Eukaryota > Viridiplantae > Streptophyta > Magnoliopsida > Malpighiales > Erythroxylaceae > Erythroxylum > Erythroxylum ulei. Next base: position 8,752 of record JANITX010024636.1, on the reverse strand, counting down.
AGTACATCAGCCTAGAAAATTGCATGAGAGAGTTTCTTCATGCAGCATATGGCAAGGAATTTAATGTGATAGTACAACAAAATCAAAGTAAAAGTCAGAGCAAGGAATTAGTGGAGAGAAGAGACCCAAATGAAGACTACCGAAGTGTCTTTGTAAAGGCTTGACACCTAAGCTACTAGGTGTCTTCATTATGTATTGACATATATCTCCAATGCATGACTCCCATTTGCCCTCCATTTATGCTACCAATTGCAACACTTCCATTTGTCCACTTGTCAACTTATTAACCATGCCATTTGTTACATTATGATTGATCCATTTGTCAATTAATTACTAGTCCAAATGTACGCCCAAATTTTCAGAAATTTCCTAAAATTCATCAAAATTTCTGAAATAATACTAATAGTCTCCAAATAAATTTTCAACGTAAATAATTCACAATTCACATTTTAATCTTATTTAACAATCAATTATATCCTGAAAATGTCAAGGAATGCATGTACAGTCATATTAATGTGCAAAACTCATTATTATCATATATGTGTATGCCATATCATGCATAAGCATAAGTTGCATGTTTTAATGTCTCAATAATTTCTCATGTTCACTTTTCAATCCTTATCATGGGAAACAATATGTTACAGGTTTGATACATTGAGGTGTCATCTAAGCTAAATAAGAAAATGAAATACTAAACTTTTTGGCATGTGATATGAATGTAGTGTTGATGTTAAAGTTGTGCTGGAAAATGACGGATGAGTTAGTTACTTTTCTGTTCTATTTTTGAATGCATGAAAAAAATAGTTTATAGGCTATTACATGGATGATCTAATTTAGGATTTAAGGTATAATTGATGAGGAATTCTTGTTAAAGATAGGTGTTATTAAGATGTTTTCAAATCTGGAAAAGTTAGGACTGCATGCATGATGGTATAAAGTGAGAGGTAATAAAGCAAATGAGTAGATTTTTGTGGGATTTAATGTAACCAATATGGAAGCTAGACTAGCATGAAGTGAAGTAGCTTTGTAAGAAATGAATTCTGGAAAAATTCAAGTGGTAGTGATGTCTCTAACTATGTGAAATTCGTGGAGAATTGAGGAAGAATAATTGTGCACGATCATGGCCCTCAGAGCACGATTGTGGCCTATTGCACTAGCTTTTGTCACGATCGTGGCAAGGTCCTCCATGATCGTGGGCCTAGTTTTGAAAAGATAATTTCTGTTCTGTGTATATGTTTAACTATTTGAGGAAAAGTCACTCTAAATTGTTGTATTTAGTCTTGATCAAGGCTTGGAATGAACCTAGATTGTTGCCTGATTAATTAGTTAAGAGCTTGACAAGTTTAGGTTGTTAATTGATGTCATAACTTAAAGAATGGATTGTTTTGATATCTATGTATCCAAATCTGGACATTATAAGTTGTCAAAGGAATAAAGGTGTTCTTATGAATCCAATCATGATCTTAAGGACATGAGCAATGTGTATTACATATGGATGACTGAGAATTGGGAAATTGTATAACTATATATTACTAGAAAAGTTTGGTGAATGTATGATTAATGAATTTGGAGTAAATCAAGCTTACTTGAGGTATAAATTTGATTACAAACTAGTTGTATACAAGTTATAATGTTTGAATGGTTAAGATATTTCTATAAGAACACACACTCGAAAAGTCAATTAAGCATGCATTGAAACATGACACATATACATATACATGTGCATGATTGTATATTCATATGATTAGGCAAATTAATGATTTGTGAACTATGTGTGTATTGCATGACGTTAGATGCACAAGGTAATTGTCAATATCCAAACATTCCCAGAATATTGAGGCAATAGCTTTTCTGGAGTGTATTCTGAGTTAACTTAAATGTGTAAACTCAATTATATGTGCTTCTATATGAATTGAATGTTTAATCTGAACTGTGTGTACAATTGATTGGTAAATATTGGAATCAGATCTGAGGAGCTTGATATACGACATGAGTATACTGAAATGAAAATATGACATGTGAAATGATGCACCTCATCACATTGAAGTGCATGATTAGATAAAAGAGTTGTGACCAGTGTGATCGAAGTAGGAAAAGAGCTTTGAGCTCATGATTGTGGAAAAGAGCCTTAGGCTCAAATGACATGGACTTGGAATCTGTAATGGATATGGGCTAGAAATGATCTTGATGTCTGCAATAGATACTGGACAGTAAATTAAGTTGATAGGCACTTGGTCACAACAAAGCAAAAATGAAAATAGAGACACATGTGCATTTACATATAAATCTCTACATGAATCAAATGATTGAAATGAAATGTATTATTGAATTGTGTTGAAATAGTGAATTATAGTTGAAATAAATGGATAATTTGTTGTGATATGCAATGCTAGCTTACACGATGAATTTGTTAAAGTATGATGAAATGTGATGTGGTATTCAATACTGGATGGTTTGATATACCTATTGAATTGGGTTATAATTTGTTTTTGTGATCTAACTTAAGTGCATCCATCGATGATGGTTCACTCACTAAGTTCACAAACTCATCAAAATTGCAACGTTGTTTTTCAGGTTCAAGGGAGTTTCTAGCTACTGAGGTTATACAATAGGAGTCTAATACTTGCATTTTAGGGACAAGAATGGCTCGAAGGTATGATCAGCTAAATCTGAGAAGTCTAGACATCTTGTGTATTAGCATCCCATTTCATTTCATATTTTTGGTACTGAGATTGAAACGAATGTTGTGTAATGTATATGTGGGTTGTGAATTATATTGACATGTGACTTTTTGCTTGTGAATGAAATGGGAGAATTGAACACTTAGAATGCTTATGATATGTTTAATGCCTTTAATGAGTTAGTTTGATCGTCTTAATGTACCATTTTCATTGATTATATTTTCGAATATCCTCTGGTATGTTCGCTCATAGGCTCTGTGGGAGTGGTATGTTACAATACATCCTTAGTTCTTCTCAAGTACTTAAGGATATTCTTGACACCCACCCAATGACCCTCACCAGGATCCAACTGGTGTCTGCTTGTAACACTTAGAGCAAATGATACATCGTGTCTCATACATAACATAGCATATATGATTGATCCTATAGCTGAAGCATAAAGGGTCAAATTCATGCAAGTCCTCTCATCTTGCATCTTTAGACACATATATTTGGATAGTGTAATCTTATGTGTCACGGGAAGATAACCTCTCTTGGACTACTCCATGCTAAACGTCTTTAGCATCTTGTATATGTAAGTAGACTGAGAAAGACCAAGCAACTTCTTTGATCTATCTCTATAGATTCTTATACACAAAATATAAGTTACTTCTCTAAGGTTTTTCATGGAGAAATTTTTGGACAACCAAATCTTGACTTATTGTAAAGCTGAGACATCATTTCCAAACTCTTTGATTGTCTCATCAAGTCGGATATTCCAACTCCTAGATGCTTGCTCCAATCCATAAATATATTTTTAAAGCTTGCATACCTTTTCGCCATATTCGGATATGAAATCATCAGGTTATATCATGTACATATCCTCGGTTAGGTTTCAATTAAGGAAAATTGTTTTCACATTCATTTGCCATATCTCATAATCATAATGAGCTGCATTGTCTAGGAGTATCCAAATGGATTTAAACACGGCTACCGGCCTAAATGTTTCATCATAGTCAACTCTTTGTCTTTAATGATAACCTTTAGCTACAAGCCTATCCTTATAGGTAACTACATTACCCTCCATGTCAGTTTTCTTCTTGAAAGCATTTGCACCCTATAGGTTTTATCCCTTCAGGTGGGTCATCCAAATTCCATACTTGGTTTTCAAACAAAGAATCCATTCCAGATTTCATGGTTTAAATTTATTTGTCAGATTCTGAACTCTTCACAACTTATTCATAGGTAGTAGGCTTATCGTCTTCTATGAGCAATATGTCATTATGTTCACTTATAAGAAATCCATATCTCTCTTGAATATGACGTATCCTACTTGACCTACAAAATTATTGTGTGTCAAAAGATTGAACTATTGTTTCATTAGTATGAACATCAGTCTCGGGTTCAGGCAGTTGATTTGCGTTTGTTTGAGCATCTTAAACCTCCAAAAGTTCAATTTTGCTCCCATTGTCTTCTTTTAGAAGAAACTCTTTCGTTAAAAAGATAGCATGCTTTGAAACAAACTATTTTTATTCCAAAATATTGTTAAACTGATATCCTATCATTTCTTTAGGATATTCTACAAATAGACACTTGCCATATTTGGCTTCTAACTTATCTAACTGGATCCACTTCACATAATTTGGATAACCCAAACTTTCATGTGAGAAAGATAGGATTTCTTGTTAATTTACATCTCATATGGAGTAACATCAATTACGATATTTAACACATAAACAGCAGTCTCGAGTGCTTATCCTTAAAAGGATTTTGGCAGATATGCTAAGCCCATCATTGACCTCACTATGTCCAATAAGGTTCGGTATCTCCTTTCTGCCACACCATTGTGCTGTAACATATAAGGTGGAGTCCACTGGGATACTATCCCATTATCTTTGAGATAATATAGAAACTTTTGGCTTAAGTATTCACCACTTCAATTTGATCGAAATGTTTTAATACTTTTGCCCAGTTGCTTCTCTACCTCATCTGTGAATTCTTTGAACTTTTCAAATGCCTTAAATTTGTAATTCCTAAGATCATATACAAACATCTCATGAGTAGATCAGTGAAAGAAAATCATGAAAACAACGTTTTACAATTTAATTTTGCATTTTGCTTAACAGATCCTAAGTTATCATAACCATGCAATCCTATTGCATATGTAATGAAACCACACCTAATAAGCACAAACCTTGCTCTAATACCACTATAGGGTTTTGATTACGCATCACAAATCAAAACATACATAGCAGAAAAAAGAAACGAAACCTAGAAAATACAGAATCAAACATGTGTCATTAGATGTTGTAAATCAAAACATGAATAAGATGTGTGTACCTTTCCCAATGATCTTCTTCATTCTTTAATCTCTTCACCACATCGGGTTGTCAAAAACCATAATAACCAAGCTAGATCATCCCTAACGTAGTCAACACAAAGGTAGAAGTAAGAAACCTCGAAGGAAATGGTAGAACATATACAAAAGTGCTAGCTATTCATGTGTGTTCTTGAGAGAATGTTTGTAGAGAGTGAGATAAGATGATAAACACTTCACCAAAAGTCTCTCTATATTCACAAAGCACTTGCATGAAAATTGATGTTTTTACACCCTTTAGCCTACCTCTATCCCCCAATATGGAGAGAGTTAGTGGGAATAAAATGGCCATTGATCCCACTGAATATGCATGAAAATGTTCACTAAATGAGAAAGATTCACATGTGTCATATGATTCACAATCAAATGACCCTAAACTACCATACTTGTGTAGCTTAGTCATGCATCTCTCATATCTTAGATCCCCATCCCAAACCATTTTACTCATTCTTCGCATCTTCAATGCGAGTGACCCGTTAGGTTCCTAGCTATATTGGCCACTCGAATTAACACTTATTTCAAGCAAGTCGTGAGCAATATCTAGCAACACATCAAGACCCTCTAATTGATTGAAAAGTCAGTGGTTTGACTACAAACCCTTCCATAAGCAATTCTCTCATGCAATTTGACCTTTCACCATTTATACCCCACTCAGTTCAGAGTATGGTTAAAATGTGAACTCCCACTAGACTGACTATGCCACACCTAGCCTAAGTGATGTTAGTTGTTTTCCCTAAGGCCCATTACTCAATTGGATATGTCACTGAAGACTATCTTCATGTCATTTCCACTCCGGCCAATGATTCTCGAGTAATGACCTCGACAAAAGGCTATAGGTATCATCTCCTTCTATCAGGAGTGGTGAATCCTTTGTTGGATACTCAATAAAAAAAATGTTTTCAAATAAAAAAAACTACCAAACTTGTTAGTAGCTTAATTTTTCATGAAAACCTACTGAGGAATAGCTACACTTTTGTTTTGACTGAACGATTATCAATGTGTGTGTGTAAGTGATAGAGGTGAATAGACTCAACATTAAAATTTTGATTAGTTTGTATATTTGCTCCAAGGTGCTTAAATGCAGATTTCGCTTGTTAATAAGATAGAATGACTTAAAGATTGTGTTTATAGTTAGATTTATTTCGCTAAGTTGAAGCCATTATCTCATTATTGCCAATGTGTGTTTTGTGTTTTTTTATGTTGTTATTGTTTTGTTTACATGGGGACAAGGAAACATTTAAGTTTGGGGATGTGATAAGTGTAAAGTGCGTCGTGTTTGAGGGCATCGTTTGATACGTGTTTATCCATTAATTCAATCATTTAGTATATGTTTAGGTTAAAATTGTGTTTGTTTGTTAATTATTTGCGTTTTATGGGTTACTACAAGCTTTTGAGCTTAAATATTATATTTTTGAGGTACCTTGATGTGTTTGCTAGTGTTTTAGGGTCAATATCGAAGAACGGAGGAGTTTCGGATGACATTTGGGCTGAAACAATGGGTCACGATAGTGGTATAATAGGTCACGATCACAATAGAAGGCCTAGATGTAGGCCACGATAGAGATAAAATGCCTAGATGTAGGCCACGATCTTGGCTTGCATCGGCCAAACATGCAACCACTCCCAAATTTCATGTTTTGAGGGATTTTTTAGACCTTTCGAACCCCAGAAAATTGCTAGTTGAACCCTAAACACAAAAGAACACAAATAAAACAAAAAGAATGGAAAAGACGGAGCTTTTGCATCAGCCACTATTAAAGAGAAACCTATAGAGAATTATTGGGAGATTCAGAAAGAGAGAAGTGGAGAAGAAGCCAACTTCGACGTAGTTCATCGATAAGAAGTTTCTGATGTTTCTACCTCCCGTCTTCGTTTAGAATTGTATTTCCTGTTATTTTCCATTTTTATTATTGTATAGAATTGGGAATAGCAGTTTGATGACAAGATTTTGAATGTTGAGATATTTTATACTCACCTTCGAGGTTTTTATCTTTGATTTAATAAAATATGATTGTTTTATATTTATTTGATTTATTGTGATTGATTTCTGTGATTGCATAATTCAGTAATAGACTAAGAGGGTGAATCGAATGAAAAATAATTAAATTGGGCAAACGAGTGTTAGGTGATTTAATAAGAACAAGAAATTAATCAAATTGGTAATTTTGTGAAGAGAGATCTTGTATAGGTTCCTGATAGTTTATTAGACAACTTTAGATCTAATTATGGTTTTAGATAGATTGTTAATTGAGAAATTGCAATTTTCCATAATCTGATTAGGAATTAAAATTTAGGGTTAATGGTTATAACTCGAGAGAGAGAGTAATCAACCCTAGGATCATCTATGACCAGTAGTCCAATAATTCATAATCAATTAGGTAGCGTTAAAGATAGGTAAAAATTCCCCTTTCTCTCAATTGATAGTTCCTTTAGGTTAACTCTTGAGTGTGTGTTGCAACTACTACTTTGATAATAGTTTGGTAATTGATGCTTGGAATTGAGTTGCATGATGGAATTAATTTCTTGCCTTAGTTTTGTTACATTTTTAATTGCTGCGAAATATTTTGTCCTTATATTTTAGGATTAGATTATCCCTCCTCATGGGATCGACACCTTAGGTACTACGCGAATGACCTGTACGCTTACGAATTATCTAGGTTATTAAATAGAACTTACACACATCGAAAAACCACAATCAACAACCTTTGTTAACAAAATTTAAATTGAAACAAGCATTATTAAGACTGGAAACTGAAATAATATTCTTAGTCGATACATGTACATAAAAAAAGTCATCCAATTCTATTACAAGGCCACTAAGGAGTGTTAATACTTATGTTCCTACGACTAATGCAGTAACTCTTGCTCCATTGCCCATGTGTAGGTTCAACTCTCCCTTGTAGGTTCAACTCTCCCTTGTTGACTTGTCTACCATTCCAAAGGCTTTACATATCAGTACATATGTGTGAACTACATTTGGTATCCAATACCTATATGTTATTATTATAAACATTTTTAATATCAATAACAAAACATGCCTGAAGTAGATAGGGCATTTGATGCCTTCTTCTACGTCAGTGACTCCAGATGGGCCTCATAGTGCCTTTTCCAATACCCATCCATGCCATAGTGGAAGCATGTTCCTTTAGGGGCAGTCTCCTTAGCTTTCTTCTTGACCACACCTCCCTTAGGCCTTATGGACTTCTTCTTCTTTTGGTTATTTTTCCTCAAACAAGAAGAGTCCACTAGCATCACAACCTTACTATCCTTCCTGACAGAAGGCTCAACTGTTTGGAGTAAGTTGATCAATTCAAGAATTATGGTGGATATCTAGTTCAACCCATAATTAAGAAAAAATTATAAATAACTGTCAGCAAAACCAGTTAGACTTAAGTCTATACTTAATTCAGGATCCATAAAAAAAACCCAAGGAGGCTAACCTCTCAATGTAGCCATTGATCTTTAGTGCCTGTAGCCTAGTTTTTCTGATTTGAGAACTATTATCAAATTCCTAAGCTAGTGATCGCAGTTCTGTCGTTTCGATCTTAAAATCGATTATTGGAAGCCGGTCAAAAATAATAAATTCCCAGATTGAAAGATAGGTTGTAACCTCGGGTCGTCTCTCTAAATCGGAACCGACGAAAAAGGTTTAAGCTAGCCTATAAGTCAAAAATGCAATTAAAGTTGATAAAAGAAGGAGGTTTTGCAAGTTGAT
>JANITX010021008.1:0-21514 GCA_027564395.1 Erythroxylum ulei | reverse complement strand
TAAACCATCTAGGTTACTCACAGTACGCTCCAATAAGCTATTTCTGGAAAGGCCGGTAATGTCTGTCTGGCGTCCCACGTATTCCTCTAAAATACACAAAACATAATCACTATATTACTCCACATAATTGATCCTCTTCAAAACTCAGTCAGAAATCAGAACCCTCAGTAAAAACCATGTATCAGTTCAATAACAATGTCAATAATCCTTTATCCCCTTCTGCTGTAGCTCGTCGCGACGAGGATTCTCCCATTCGTCGCGACGAGGCCTCAGTACGTCGCGACGAGGACTCTGTTCGTCGCGACGAGGCAATTGATTATTCGTCGCGACGAGGACCCTTGCGTGCGTCGCGACGAGGCAATTAATTATTCGTCGCGACGTGTGCTTGAGCAGGTCGCGACGTGCGAAGCGAAACTTCGCCAGAAACCCAGTTTTCCCACAGATCTCAACCATACAGTTTCCAACTCTCAATCTAAGGTTTAATCAACCAAAACTATGAGATTTCAAGTATAAACTTACTTGTTGGAGCTTGAACTCGTATGAAACCTAGCGTTTCCCTTTTTGCTTCTTTTCTTCTCTTCTCCTTCCTATACGATCGGCTCCTCTCTGATTCATTAGCCTAACAACTCTTATCTTCTTCTTTTTATACTCAATTTCAATGTCCAGTGTCAGTGTGTAACGTCTCATTTTTCCTGTACTTTAAGCCTTAGTCCGAATACTCTTCAGTGACTTACACTTACCAAGGAACCAAGGATGTCCCTTTAATAACCAAACCATACAATAAAATCCTACTAACAGTTATAATCATTTCCTCATTTTTTTACAACTCAATTGAACTCCAAAAAAATACCACTAAATGCATGGGCGATCATGTCATAGTTACTAATGCTGAAGTGCCTTGTTCCCAATTCTCATCAAATGGGCCAAATTTTTAACCGGTAAAGGATCCCGAGACCTTACACAATTTGAGTGCTCACGATTTCTGACACTCACGATTCTAGCCCTCACAGGGAAACGGGATGTTACAGGAGAACCATGTTATGTGTCTTCCTCTTAAACTACCAATTGTCATTCCATAACTAGTCCACTTATCATCAAATCTCTGGACCATATGTCACTCAACTATACCTCCATTTGTCACTCTTTTTTTCAAGCCAATTGTCACTCTATTATTGATGCCATATGTCCCTATTTTATAGGTTTAGTTAACCTAAATTTTCATGTATCAATTTATCTTACTATTCAACATTTTTCCTATACTAGATGCACATATCACTTCATTAATCACCCAATTGTGACAATAAATTCCAATTCACTAATTGTAGTCCATCAAACAAGAATTTAAGATGCAATCAATTCACAATCACGCCATCATAACATAAACATTTGAAATCTTTCATACCCCAAAATAAATCAATTGAGTGCATAAACTATCTTTGCAATGTGTGCTAAATCATAATTCATGTACGAATGCGAATATGATGCATGAAAATGAAATGCACTTCATGTATTCTCATATGATATGACTCATATGACTTCATATAGTAGACAAATTCTTAAATGTAGGAATGGGCTATTACAATTCTCTCCACTTAAGAAATTTCATCTTCGAAATTTTTACCTGATTGATCAAACAAATGGGGGGTATTATTTTCTCATGTTCTCTTCAGTCTCCTATGTAGCTTGTTCTCTCAAATGGTTCCTCCAAAGAACTTTAACCAATGGAATCTCTCTGTTTCTCAGTTGTTTATTCTGATAACCCACTATTTTTACCGGTTCCTCAACATAACTCAAGTTACTTGCAATCTCAACCTCCTATGTCAACAATATATGAATTGGATCTAATCGATGTCTCCTAAGCATACTAACATGAAACACATTATGAATATAAGACATCTCAACTGGTAATGATAACTTATAGGCCAATGGTCCTATTCTCTTAGTGATCTTATATAGACCAATGTATCTAGGGCTTAATTTACCCTTTTTACCAATCTCAACACTCCTCGCCAAGGTGATACTCTCATAAACACTTTATCTCCCACTTAATACTCCATGTCCCTACAATTCTAATCTATATAACTCTTATGTTTGTCTTGAGCTACCTTGATCGGTAGCACTAAGGCTATGGGCTCTATCCCACATCGGTTGGGAAGGAGAACGAAGCACTCCTTATGAGAGTGTGGATACCTTCCCCTTACAGACGAGTTTTTCATACCCTAACGCACCGGATCCTATTAGAATTTTGAAGTTAAACGTGCTAGGGCTAGAGCAGTACCAGGATGGGTGACCTCTTGGGAAGTCCTATGGAAAAACAAAACCGTGAGGGTGCTTAGCATGAAGGCCTTGGCCCAAAGTGGACAATATCTGCAAGCGGGTGGTATAGGCTGTTACAATTGGTATCAGAGCCAGTACCTGAACCGATGGGCCAGCGAGGACGCTGGGCCTCCACAAGGGAGGGGATATCTCGGTAGCACTAAGGCTATGGGCTCTATTCCATATCGGTTGGGAAGGAGAATGAAGCACTCCTTATGAGGGTGTGCATACCTGATACCTTCCCCTTACAGACGCGTTTTCCATTCCTTAACGCACTGGATCCCATCAGAACTCTGAAGTTAAATGTGCTAGGGCTAGAGCAATACCAGGATGGGTGACCTTTTGGGAAGTCCTGTGGAAAAACAAAATCGTGAGGGTGCTTACCTTGGCCCAAAACGGACAATATCTGCAAGCAGGTAGTCTAGGTTGTTACATAACCAATCTTTATGGATGTTATGCTCAAATATAACTTAATAAGGTAATCAAATGCTTACTATTTTGTCTCAAGCTTTCCTCAATCAACAAGCTAAGCAAGCCTTCCAAGCATTAAACATATGTTAAGAACAAGATTCAATTAACAAGATGAAGGCAACATAAATTTTGGCAAAATTTAAGGTTATGGAGGTTGTGTGAGGGTGTCGATGGTGAGGAGAAGAGGAAGAGAGGATCTAACAAAAAATATGAAAGAGGGTTGTCTTTCAAGTGTGAAAATCATAGGTGTAGGTGTGTGAAGGAGAAGGTGGGCACGTGTCATGCCATACGTCAAATGGAGAACTATGATATGTGTCTTCCTCTTACACTACCAATTGTCATTCCATAACTAGTCCACTTTTCATTAAATCTCTAGACCATATGTCACTCAATTATACCTCCATTTGTCACTCTTTTTTTTCAACCCAATTGTCACTCTATTATTGATGCCATGTGTCACTATTTCGTAGGTCTAGTCAACCTAAATTTTCATGTATCAATTTATCTTACTGTTCAACATTTTTCCTATACTAGATGCACATATCACTTCATTAATCACCCAATTGTGACAATAAATTCCAATTCAATAATTGTAGTCTATCACACCAGAATTCAAGACATGATCAATTCACAATCATACAATCACAACATAAATATTTAAAATCTTTCATACCCCCGGAATAAATCAATTGAGTGCATAAACTATCTTTGCAATGTATAATAAATCATAATTCATGTATGTTTGTGAATTTGATGCATGAAAATGGAATGCAATTCATAGGTTCTCATATGATATGACTCATATGACTTTATATAGCAGATAAATTCCTAAATGTAGGAATGGGCTATTATTTTTCTCCCCTCTTAAGAAATTTCGTCCTCAGAATTTTTACCTGATTGATCAAACAAATGGGGGCACTATTTTCTCATAATCTCTTCAGTCTCTTATATATCTTCTTCTCTCTAATGGTTCCTCTAAAGAACTTTAACCAATGGAATCTCTCTATTTCTCAACTGTTTATTATGATAACCCATTATTTTTACCAGTTCCTCCACATAACTCAAGTTACTTGCAATCTCAACCTCCTGTGCCAGCAATATATGTGTTGGATCTAATCGATATCTCCTAAGTATACTAACATGAAACACATTATGAATATGAGACATTTTAGCTAGTAATGATAACTTATAAGCCAATAGTCTTATTCTCTTAGTGATCTCATATAAACCAATGTATCTAGGGCTTAATTTACCCTTTTTTACCAAATCTCAGCACTCCTCATCAAGGCGATACTCTCAGAAACACTTTATCTCCCAATTAGTATTCTATATCCCTACGATTCTGATCTACATAACTCTTCTGTCTGTCTTGAGCTACCTTGATCCTACTGTGGATCAATTTCACCTTATCAACAGTGTCCTAAATCAACCCTGGGCCTTCAACAATCCTAAATCCCTCTTCATCCCAACACAATGGTGACCAACATTTCCTGCCATATAAGGCTTCATAAGGAGCCATACCGATACTACTATGATAGTGATTATTGTATGCAAATTCAATAAGAGCTACATATTGATCCTATGCTCCTTGGAATTCTAATATTCAAGCTCTAAGCATATCCTCAACAGTCTTAATAGTCCTTTCACTTTTTCCATCTGTCTAAGGATGAAATGTTTTGTTAAAATTTAACTTTGTGCCTAAAGTTATCTGTAAACTACCCTAAAATCTAGAGGTAATTCTAGGATCCTATTCTGCTACAATAGAAACTAGGAATCCATGCAACCTTACTATCTCATTAACGTATCTTCGGGCGAGTTAATCTAGTGTATTGTTCTCCCTCACAGGTAAGAAATGGGCCGACTTTGTCAATCTATCAGCAATGACCCATATGACATCATGTTGCCTTGGCATCCTCAACAAATCTATGATGAAATCCATTGTGATCCTCTCCCATTTCCACTCTGAAATAGGTAATGATTGTAACCTTCCAACTAGAGCTTGCTGCTCAGCGTTAATCTGCTGGCATGTCAAATATATAACAACATACTCGGCTACTCGCTTCTTCATTCTTGGCCACCAAAAATGTTGTTTCAGCATATTATACATCTTGGTAGTACTAGGATGCATAGCATAAGTCGCTATAAGTGCTTCCTCTAAAATTTTCTTTCTCAGATCATCCACCTCTGGCACACAAAATCTCTGCTTTAACTATAATGTATTATCTCTCAACTCAAATCTAGAATTTGGGTCCTGTATCAACCTCTCAATAAGCTTCATAAACTCTAGAACCTTGCTTTGAGTCTTTCGAACCTTGCTTTGAGTCTTTCTAATTTTCTCAAGCAATACTGGTTTAAGTTTCAACATAGCTATTAATGCTTCATTCTACCCCAAATTCAACTCAACATTTAATGCTCTCAGTTATACTAAGTGTGGTAACGTTGATATCTGAATATGTGCTCACTGCTATTGGATTTCCTACTTAATGCATCAACTACCGCATTAGCTTTACCAGGATGGTATTCAATTGTGCAGTCATAATCTTTAAGCAACTCAATCCATCTCCTTTGTCTCATATTCAACTCCTTCTGACTCAACAAATATTTCAGACTATTGTGATCAGTGAATACTTGAAATGTTTCACCATACAGATAACGTCTCCACATCTTTAAGGCAAACACTACTGCAGTAAGTTCTAAATCATAAACTGGATAGTTAAACTCATGAGACCTCAACTGTCTCAAAGTATAGGCTATCACTTTACTATATTGCATCAAAACACACCCTAATCCTTGATGTAAGGCATCATTATATACTATATATCCTCCAAACCCCGATGGAATAGCTAACACCGATGCCATAGTCAACCGATGTTTTAATTCCTCAAAACTCCTTTGACATTCATCAATCCATCGGAAAGATACATTCTTTTTCAGAAGCTTTGTCAAAGGGGCTAAAATCAAAGAAAACCCATCAACAAACCTTTTGTAATAACTAGCTCATCTGAGGAAACTCTGAATCTTAGATACATTTCTTGGGGCTTCCCACTTCATCGCTGCTTCAACTTTCTTTGGGTCTACTTGAATTCCTTTTCTAGATACTATATAACCTAAGAATACTACTTGGTCGAGCCAAAATTCACACTTACTAAACTTGGCATACAATTGCTTCTCCCTCATAATCTGCAGAACTAACCTCAATTATTTAGAATGTTCCTCTTTGCTCTTTAAATACACCAAAATATTATCAATAATTATGATCACAAAGTGATCTAGGTAAGGTTAAAATACATTGTTTATCAATGCCATAAAAGCTGTCGGAGCATTTTTCAATCCAAAAGGCATCACCAAAAACTCAAAATGCCCTTATCTAGTTCGGAATGCACTCTTTGGTACATCAACTTCTGCTATCTTCAACTGATAGCACCCTAATCTTAGATCCAATTTAATGAACACCTGAGCTCCTTATAGTTGATCAAATAGATCATCTATTCTTGGTAATGGGTACTTATTTTTCACTGTCACTTTATTCAATTGTCTATACTCGATATATAATCTCAAGGTTCCATCTTTCTTCTTCACAAACAAAATTGGAGCTCCCTAAGGTGACACACTGCGTCTAATGAAACCCTTATCTAACAACTCCTGCAACTGAGTCTTGAGTTGTTTATGTTCTACAGGTTCCATCCTATACGGAGGAATAGATATAGGATCATTACTTGGAACAAGATTGACAATAAACTCTGTTTCCCTATCTAGGGGCAATCCTAGTAATTCAGTGGGAAACACATCTAGGAATTCCCTGACAACGGGAATATCTTGAATTGTTTGCTCAGTTTGGGCATTAGTTACATAGGCTAAGTAAATCTCATATCCTTTTTGAATCAATCTAACAGCACTCATTGATGAAATTAGCTTGGGTAGCATTGCTTGACTAACATCTCGAAATATTACTCTCGGCTGATTAGGAGATTCAATAATTGCCTCCTTAGTGTAGCCGTTCATGATAGCCTTGTATGTAATAAGCCAGTCTATACCTAAGATAAGATTTATCTCTTTTAACTGCAATACTATCAGGTTAACTTCTAACTCCGCTTGATCAACTCGAATAATACACCTTCTACAAACCTCCCTAATGATGGTAATACTACCTGCTAGAGTACTCACCTCTAACTGACATTTCGACATCTCTTTTTCATAATGCAATTTATATGCCATATGAGGAGTAATAAAAGAATGCATTGATCCTAGATCTAATAATGCATATGCCTTAAAATTAAAGACATATAACACACCTGTTACAACATCTAGGGAGTCCTGAGCATCCTGTTTGATAATGGCATAGATCTTAGCCTGAGATTGTGGCTGGTTACTCTGCATCTCAGTCCTGGAACTAGAACCTGTAGAACTATCTCTACCTTTACCTCTACCTCTGCCTCTCTGTCTTACTCCACTCATTTTGCTCAGCTGAACAATTGCTTCGATTACCGATCATCCTCTCACTACAGACTGAGCTCCTATAATGATAGGACATTCTCTGATTTGATGCTCAAAAGAAACACAACACAGACAAGCTCCTGATATTTTCGAGCATATCCCACCATGACTTTTCCCACAATGTTCACAACTGGGGTTTTGTTGTGTCTGTCTCCCACATGCCTATCCTCTAGAAGCCAGTCCTCTACCACCAGAATAATCAAAACCATCTCTCAGCCTAAATCCTGACTGTCTCGATCTTTGTTGTGATCGTGACAGTCTACTTTGGCATTTACTAAACCTTCTGCCATATTAAACTTGAAATTCACCAGGCCTCTTCATTCTAAACTCTTGTTTGTATTCTCCTTACTCATCTTTTAATAGTTGTTCAATTCTAATAGAAGCAACTCTCACCTAAGTGAAACTGCTCAAATTAGTAATTTCTAGCCTTGTTTGAATCTCCATATTCAATCCACCTTTAAATCACCTACATTTGTCCTCCTCAGTTGGAATCAAGGCAGTAGCATACCCATTAACTTATTAAACCGTACTTCGTACTCAGCTACAATGAGACTTCCCTGCTTCAGATCTAAGAACCCCTTCATCTTTCTATCTAAGTAAATCTTTGACATGTAATTCTCCTTGGAGACCCTAAAAAAATCTTCCCACGTCAATCTACAGGGTCGGACTGAGCTACTAGGAAGTGGTGGTCAAACTACAATCTCTTTGTCAATCACAAACTGAAAGAAAATGCTATACTTATTGCCCACCAATCATTGGTGCATGCTAATAACAACCAGTACATATGTAGTCTATAGTCACTGTCGTACATTAGTAACAATTACCAATCTTCATTTTTTTTGGTTTAATTATTTAATCAAGTTAAAGTTTTTCAAACTAAAACCTATGCCATCTAAACTTTGAATTTACAAAAATAAAACCATGCTCACCAACTAGTATTCTTCTTTTCAATTCTCCAAAAGAAAAACATAAAAACCAACTTGATGCCATTTTTAACATGACATTTATAGTTTGTTTATCTATATAACACACATTTTTTAAGCTATTAATCAAAACAAATATGATTAATTGATTAGTCACTTTTACTTTGTTTTAACAATGGGAAAAGAATCCTCATACAAATAATCAATTGTTGCTTTGTTCTACCACTTTTCTTTATTTTATCATTGATGATTTGAAACATTTTCTTTGTTTTGTCATTGCCGATTTGAAATGTTTTCATAATCAGATGTGTTTCTTGAATAAATATTGGTATTAAAATTTTGAACTATTAAATACAATCTAAGTAATTAACTTTTTAGAACTACTGATCAAATCTTAATTTGATTAATTCTCAATTCAATTTCTATATTAAAATAATTTTTGTCAAGAAAATTTGTTATCTTATAATACATAAACATTATAAATCAATAAAGTAAATATTCTAAATAATTGACGTATCTTTCTTTTCCATTTTCTTTCATTATTTCATAACGCAAATTGGAAAAGATTATTTAATTTAATTCTAGAAATAAAATTCAACCTTAACACTTAATGATAATAAATACCTTTCTTTTTCATATTTAAAGTTTCATTAATAGAAAATACTAAATTTCAATTTCAAATTTAATAGATAAACATCACAATAATAAAAATGCACAATAATAAAAACAACTATAATACTATTGTTAGAAATTTTATGATACAAAATTATGTGATCATAAAAAAATGCATCACTAATGAGAACAAATCACTGATAGCTATCTATCTTCAATAGGGTAAAGGATAAATGTTGGTAACATTTTTTCGTCAACGTTCCACTAGTCAAGTTTAGCTAGTACTTTTTAAGGTAAGGGCTCACGTTAGGTATATTGGTGATTGATATGGACACTACATTTTTGAAACCTTAAATTGTATTTTAGGAATTTAGGGTTTTTGAATTGTTAAATTCCTTAAAAAAACCAATTTAAGGTTATAGTAACACGTAAAACAAAGTCTAGTAATTAAATTATGAGACTAAAATGTCAAACATTAGCATTATTGTATGTTGGAATACAAAACTTGTATTGCATCAAACAAGAATCATACTAATCAATTCTCAACTAAGTATAAATTGAAATCTAGTACAATAATGCTACAAAAATGGTGACGATCATTGAAATGTATCTTCCATTATTGAGGGATGGAACGAAGTTTCTAGGAAGAGGAGGAGGCTTGGTATTAGAACCAATGGGGAATGTTGTGATAGATGAAGGAGTCTTGAAACAACTTAGTGATGTAGAATGAAATTTTGTATATTTTTTGTTGCAGGTTGGTGGGTTTAAGGAAGGACTATGGGCTACATTAAGGGCTAACATCCGTGGAGCTAAACATTTCATATCTTGGAGAAGAAGCAATTAATCAAGCAGGAAATGAAGACTCTATATAATGCCAATATTGGTAACACTCACTATCTTGTCAACATTGCCATAACAGTCTTCGAAGCCATTCGACAACTACAATATAACAATCTTGGTAATCAGAGGCTTCAAACAATAGAAAGGGAAGCATTGTATAACTACTCTCAAGCATTGCTTTTCAATTATTCCTTATCCAAACAAAGAGCAAGAGTGAAATGGATGAAACATAGAGATAGAAACACATATGTATTTCACAAAGCCATTGTCTCAAGAAACACTAAACACTGAATCATCTCCCTCACTCATAACAATATTGTTCTTAATTGTCAGACTCAGCTTATATAAGGAGCCTATGACCACTTTAGTGAGATTATGCGTGAGCCCACAGAAGCACAATCTTCCACAATATTTCTCAAACAGATTCTGAATGACACAATTTCTTAAGAAGATGCAATTCAACTAGCTAAACTTGTATCTATATAAGAAATCAAGGAAGCTCTTGTTTCTCTTCAATCTTATAAAGCCCCTAGACTTTATAGTTTCAATGTCAAATTTTCCCAAAAATGTGGTCTCTCACTAGCAACATGTTCTCTGATGTTATAATGGAATTCTTTACTAATGGCTCCCTTCTTAAAAAGATCAATAAGACCTTCATCACTTTGCCCTAAAGAAAGGCGAGTTGAATTATTTCTCAGATTTTAGGCCAATTGCTTATTGCAACTCTGTGTATAAGATCATTTCCAAAATTATAGCTCAAAGGCTCAAAAGCATGCTTAATAGGCACATTGGTCACACTCAAGGTTCCTACATACCTGGTAGAATAATTAGGGATCACATTCATCTACTTTAAGACCTCATTGCTAACTGCTCCAAAACAAAAGCATGCCCAATTGTTTCATCAAAATTGATCTTAGGAAAGCCAATGATAATGTTGATTGGAACTTCATCTCATGTATTTTTTAGGCTATGGAATTTCCCAAAATCTCACAAGATGGATTGAAGAATGCTTGACTACTTCCTCTCATAGTATCTTGTTGAATGGGAAACCTACCAAGTTCTTTAACAGTACCAAAGGGATTAGATAGAGGGACCCTTTATCACTATACTTATTTGCCTTGGTGATGTAAACACTCTATAAAATCAATGAGCATGTTGTAGAACGGATGAAGGATTTAAATACCATTCCAATTATGGTAGATTTAAACTAACCAATCTTTGTTTTGCAAATGATTTGATTATACTTTCAAAATTGGATGCCTCTTTTATCTCAATCTTTATGAAAACACTAAAGATATTCTAAATAGCTTTAGGACTACAAGTAAACTGTTCTAAAAGTAGTATCTTTTTTTCCAAAAAGGCCTCGCATCTATAGCAATTGATCACTTCATTAATAGGGGCTCAGTTACAAGAGTTTCTAATGAAATACTTGGGCATTCCCATCTCTCCACACAGATTGAAAGTTAGAGATTATGTTGATTTACTAGACAAAATACATATTACAATTTCATCGTAAAGCTTTAAACATCTTTCGCGTATAGGAAGGGTCTAATTTATTAACTCGGTTCTCAAATCTCTCAACATCTACTAGGCAACCCACTTTCCTTTTTCAGGTTCCATTTTGAAAGCTATAGGCAAGTTATTCAACAACTTCTTATAGACAGGAAATAAGGAGATAAGTCATAAGATTTTGGTGAAATGGAGAGAACTTTGCACCCATAAAGACTGAGTTGGTTTGGGGATTTATTCTATCAAACTTAGAAATTCAACTCTACTCACCAAAAGACTATGGAGACTTAAGGAAGACAAACAATCTCTATGGTGCAAATGGATACATAACTATTTCATCAAGAACCGAAGCGTATGGTCTATATTTTGTTCACACAGTCCTTACACCACACTTAAGGCCATCCTAAAGTTGAAGGGTCAACATAAAATGAACTTCATTGTGCTTATAGGTAATGGATAGCCCACCAAATTCTGGTATGATAATTGCTTTTTGTGGCTCCTTTGATCAATTATAATGGTGTTGATTCTCTTAAGAGTTCATTCCCATTAAATGTGATTATTGTACAACCTTGCAAAACAAAGATATAGTAAGGAGATCTTTCATCCCCACATCCCTAACTGATGAAATTTATGACAACTATTGTAACTCTTAACGAAAAAAATATCTTTGGAGACATAAGGTTGATGGTTTGTTTTCTAACTAGTCTTATAAGGAATTATTCTTTAAGAAACTCCCCAAGTTGGTATGGACTACATAATTATGGTCTAGTCACCTTCAATCTCGAACATCATTCACATTATGTCTTACGATGAAGGGAAGATTAAAAACAATGGATAAAATAGCCAAATACACCCAACTCCCTAATTGGTGTTGTTTATGTAGACAAGTGGAAGAAACAAGTGAACATTTATTCTTCAAATGCATTCACATCAGCAACATATGGATGGAACTTTGCAATAAATGCTTGCCAGATGGGGTTATTACCAATCTAGAGTGTTTACACACACTATGTCTAACCTACAGAAACAACATAGCCTATAAGTTTTTTTAGATTGCTTTATCCTCGATAATCGCTGTTATATAGGATGAGAGAAATCTAAGAATATTCCAAGACAAATCCACCACCCAAGAGATATTATAACCAATTGTTACAACACATTTGACTTCAAATATGTGTACAAAATAGAAGGTTCAGCATGGTTCCTAGTTACTAAGATACTGGAATGTGTGATTTATTCTTAGCAGTGGAGACTTGTCTATATCTAAATTGAAAATGTTGGTGATGATTCTGGTTGGTGCAACAGTTCTTGGAGGTGTGATGCAATGATCTTCGTGTGATAGCTGTTGCTAGTATGTTGGAGTACTAGTTTAGATTTGTCTTCAGCATTGGTCTACAAGCGTTAGTTACTAAAGATGAGCTATGCTGAGGCAAACAACAAATCATTTTGGCTGTCGGAATTTCATTCACACTAAACCTTTGATAGTGCTTCAATGTAGTCAAATTTTTGGTTTACGTTATTAGTTGTATGGCAAGACATTTTTTATTCACCTTCAAGGCTTAATATATTCAAAATTAAAAAAAAGATTTCTTACATGTATTATAGTCACCTATGTAATAACAGATGAAAAGCATTAAATACATGAGTGTGTTAGTGCCTAGTAGAATTAATATGAGAATATATCAATATAGGAATATCTCTCAGTAAGCAACACTATTATGCCTACATTAATGTTTGATACACCATAACAAAAAGAAAATTATGCTTGCTCCTAAAAGCCTCATACATCACTCAACACATATGATTATCATTTACAAGTCCTAATTTGGACATTTAGAACCCTATAAACCTAAAGTACAATCAATAAAAGAAATAAAAATTAAAAAATGCATAAAATTATAAAAAGATAATAATTTTTTATTATATGATAGCAATCATAAGTCACGAATATAACTAATAAATTTTAAAAACAAAATCGACAGATAAGAAAACATTCAATCCACATTAAATGAATAAAAAAAATAGAACTTGATGATATTTAGATAGAAACAAGAAAAAAATTATATGAAGATACTCTTTAGCGTTAAGTAGTTGAGCAATCTCACAATATAAGATCAAACTTAAAATAGCATCTCTATCTAAATCCTTAATGCTATCTACTTTCTTTCACAAATTAACCAAGGCTTTCTTTAGCCCCTCTCCTAATATTGCTCTTTTCAATAATTGTTTAGGAAAAAATGTATGAATATGAAGAAGTAGATGTTCTTTGAATGTTGGCTAGATGTTTTATTGTTTTAAATAATAAAATTTTGCAAGTTATTTTAAACATATGTACAATTCAAAAGGTGAACAATGACACTTCTTTCATTTATAATTACTATGCTTATACTAGTCTAAAATGATAAAACAATACAAAACTATACATCATATAACTTTTGGTTATAAAAATATAGAGACATAATTGTAGCTAAAAATAGAGACATAAATATATTTAATAATTCTAACAACTCATTTAAATCTTATAATTTTAATAACATAATTATAAGTATTAATTTAAAAAATTAACTCATTTATATACTTTTTATGACTTATTTCTATATTATATATTTTACAGTTATCAAAATGAAATTGAACATTTATTTTGATATTTTAATTTGAAATTTAAAATTTTAAGTTAATGGTCTTGCTTATCATCTCCATAAACAAAATGGTAACATCTTGTAATTTTTACTATTATTAATATGGTATAAACTCCAAATAGTGACAATTTATCATTATAAAGTTGATTCATCCTACTTGTAAAATTAATGCGTCACTGTCCGACAAAGAGTTCTCTCCTTTTTCTTCATAATTACTGATGATAACAATATATAATTAAATAGATAGGGAGTCATCAATTTGGTAGTCTTTATAGTCATCATGACTACTATCGACTAAGTTACTCTTTTATTCCTTTAAAGTAATTTGTCGATATGTATGATTAATTTAGTTTATAATGATCATGATGATTATGAAAGTTACTAAATTGATGACCATGTAGTTGATCTCGTATTATATTATTGGTAATCTCCGCCTCTTATAAAAATGTTATCTTTCACCTCCCCCTCTTCTATCTAGCTTAAAAAACTAGCTAATTTTAAAAGACTTGGAAGAATAAAAATTGTAAAAAGTTAATTATTAAGTCCAACACTTCATTATCTAGCTTAACATAAGATAGTCTTGAGCCTTATAATAATAGACATAATTATCCCAAAATAATGTTATAGTGGTTTAAGAAGATGAAAAAATTAATTAACAAAAAAGTTAAAGTGAGAACAAAGAAAATATTTAATAAATGATAAGAAATTGATTAATAAAAAGTATAGTTAAAGAACATACAATTTGTTATTTTTTATGCAAATGTTTTTTTGAAAAAAAATAATCCATTAAAACATTTTAAAAATAAAAGGCTAGTTTATTTACGGTTCCTTTCGATAACTAAAGCTAATAGTTTAGGCCAACGCAATTCTAGCACAAAGCCATCATATCTTTTTCACTTCACATATGCACGAATGCAAACATGGTGTTATATTCTCCATGCTTGTGCAGAAGTGTCACTATAGCCCTTAACTTTGCTATTGTTCATCACCTTTTCTCGTGTCCCATTGATGATTTCCTTTCTAATTAATTGTCTATGTTTCTCTTCCCCTTTAAACAACCTATTGTATCTTTCTTTCTATAACATAAATATGTAGGTTCCAAAAGCTATGAGTGTAATTGTTTTGTCTCCTTTATACATGTTGTTACAGCTCAAAAACCAAATGGTGAACTTCCTCCAACTTTCCACATTTGTATTAATATTACAAATCCATCGTATGATAAGCCACACCTCTTTAAAGAACATACATTTGAAGAATAAGTGGTCTATACTTTCATGTTCCCTCATGCAAAGGCTACATATATTCACTATGTTTAGGAACGAAAGTTTATTTAGAGTTGGAACTCTTTCCTATAATAACAACCATAGCAAAAATGAAACTTTGGGTGGCAAAATATGATTCAAGACCATTATACTCTTTCTCCCTCCCACCTTAAGCTTTTTATGAAAGAAGCATTAAAAAAATTTTAGATACATGTGGCTCCCAATAATAGGAATCTTTAGTATCACAATTGGGGTGATAAACTAGAATAATATTAAGCAAACCCTGAGGGTAGTTTCTTTATTGATTGTCTTCTATCTAAGCACAAACTTTGCAATTAATTGGAACCTAATCCAAACCTTCTAATACCTCTTATAAGTCATTCAATAATCAACCAATTATTATGGTGAATCGATGCTAATTTACCATCACCTATCCTGGAGATTATGTAACTCAAGTTAATTTTTTTTTATTTTAGTAATTGGATTTGTTTTGTGATTCTTATAATTCTGTTTTTAAAATTTAAATAATACACCTAAATCCACTACACCCAAAGAGATTCTTTTTGTGTCAATATTCTCCAATAATATTTCCTTATTAAGACCTTGTCACATTATGTAATAGGAAACACTCCTAGGCCACCATTCTTTTTGTCTTCATAACTTATTTCCATGGAACTTTACTTTAAGCATTTTTGTTACTAGGACCTGACAACATAAATTGTCCAATTATTTTCTCCAACGGAAATCAGAACCTTGTCCAACCAGAAATGGGAGCTTCA
The DNA here is from genome assembly GCA_027564395.1 of Erythroxylum ulei. Classification (NCBI taxonomy): domain Eukaryota; kingdom Viridiplantae; phylum Streptophyta; class Magnoliopsida; order Malpighiales; family Erythroxylaceae; genus Erythroxylum; species Erythroxylum ulei. Next base: position 5,669 of record JANITX010021008.1, on the reverse strand, counting down.
ATATAACTAGACTTGATTAGTAATGTTCTACCTATCGGTGATAGAGGGCAAGCATTCATTAATCATCATTCTCCTCGAGGTAATCGACAAGCCCATGTATATGAAGGGGGATACTTTATTTGCAGTCTAATTATTGAAGAAAAATATAGAGCCAATGATTGAGTACTGTCTGATAATATGAGGAAGCTTTATTGGAAATCAATTACTAAACTAGAAAGTTCTTAAAAAGTCTGTAAAGTTTGCATAAGAAGAAAAGCTAAGCTATCATAAGCTTTTGCAAATAATGGAAAGTCATCAACAAACAGGAGATAAGAAGTTCTTAATTTCCTACATCTACGATGGAATTGAAAAGTTATATCATGTGATATATTATAGTTTAATAGCCTAGAAGACACCTTTATATATAGAAAAAGATATTAGGGATAATAGATCCCCTGATCTGATGCTTTTTTTACCTTAAAACCATTTAGACTATTCTTCATTTACTAGCACTGAGTAAGAAGGTGAAGTGTGAAACAAATACTTAACCAGTTCTTAAACTTGGGGGGAAAGTTAAAAACCTCCAACACCTACTTAATAACGCTCCAACTCAATGAATCGTATGCTTTATAAAGATCAATTTTGATAATGTAGTTAGTCGGAGATCTCCTTTTCAAATAGCCTCTGAGTAGTTCCTAGGATAGGAGAACATCATCCCCTATATACCAACCCTCTAGGAATGCTATTTGAGCTATATTGATCATTATAGCAAGTAGTTTGAAAACAATTTTTCCTAGAAAGTTACAACGTGAAGTGGTTCTATACTCTCTACATGAGCTAGGATTTTTATGTTTTTAGTATCAAAAGTTATTGGCTTTTAGAAGCTTACTAGACTCAAATATCTCCATTATTTATTTTGTGACCATGGCTTTGGTTTCTGGCCAAGCTTTTTGATAAAACCTTCCATTTAATCCATCTAGTCTAGGTGATTTTTCAAGTTTCAATGAAAAATACTTATTCAATTTCCATTTGTTGAAAAGGAGCATCCAAGAAACAAATAATATCACTAAAAAATGATTAGAGTTGAAGGATCTTTAAAATTGTATATTTGAGCTAGTAACCATTTGCTCCTCTATTATATTCTTGTATAATTTATGTGCTCTCTCCTTTAGTAATGCCTAAGATATAATAAAATTGCCTATTGAGTCTATTATGTTATTTATTTTATTTCTATTTCTTTGAGACAGTATTGAGCTGATGAAACACTTAGGATTTTTGTCCCCCTATGTACCCAAGATATCATAGGCCTTTGTCTTAGGAGAAAGCAATGATCATCCAATGCTCTTAAATATTTCTCTAGAGATTATTTTTCTATTTCTAACCACCATTCATCACTTGGATGAATGTAAACTATTTCTTGAACATTTTCTATGATACTGTTTACTTCCTTGAATTGGAAAAACATATCGAAACTAGTGCTCTTTTTTAGTAACTTCTGTTCTTTGTTGTTGTACTCAAGCATCTTTATGCAGGCAAAAGCCTTGAACCCTAAGCCTATTTCCCCTTCCCCTTATTACTGTTTGTAGGAATCCTTTATGATTTGCTAGATAATCATTAAATCTGATGGGAACCTCCTTATTACCCTCTCTTAGATACTTTGAATCATTATAGGAGAGTGATATGAGATATTTTGGTTCCTGAATTTTGCTTTGCTTTTTAGACAGTTTCTTAGCCATACCTCATCAACCAAGATTCTATCTAACTTCTTTCTAATGTTTCTATTTCTTAATTAATTGTTTGTCCAAGGTTAAAAGTTCCCCTTTATGCTTAAGTCTATAAATCCTAGCTCATCTATGTGTTCCTTGAAATCTTTAGAGAAGTTCCTGATGCTTTAATTTCCTTTTGACTTCAGACCAATACATCGTGTTGTTGAAATCCCTTAAGATCATCTATGGATCTTTGACAATATGCTTCATTTGAATCAAAAGCCTCTAAAGCTCCTTCCTTTAGAGCCTGAAGATTGGTCCATAAACAAAATTTATCTTTATGTTTTTTCGTTCTAACTAAAATTTGATCCTTATATGGATGTATTGGTAAATATCATACAAAATTTTAAATTAAATCTTCTTAGAATTAAACATTATAATCACTCTCACATAATGACGATGAATGTGGTTTAAGATAAAAGATCACCTCATTTTGAGCTTTAAAGTATTCTCCTATACTAGTTTTGTTTCTAAAACTCCCAAGTTAAAGCTTTTCTCAATATTCCTTCTTTTTTATTATTAGTTCTTATAAAACCTAAATTTCCATATTCTCCTGAGTGCCTTTCCTCAAAGAAATGTTTTAACTACTATACTGTTATTATACAAGAACTCTTCCAAAGCTTGTTTCTTATAGGGACTGCTTATTCCCTTAATATTCCTTGCCACTACATTCATAAGGGTTTGTTTTTGTTTGAGGCATTCCCTCTCTTCCTACTCTTGTTGGTCTTTCTTTTTGATAGTTCCTAAAATCTGGCTTCCTCCTTTACTCCCTTGTTTAGAGTATTTAGAGTCATATTTTCACTCTCATTCTTTAGCTTTCTATCTACTTCTCCATTGATAACTCCTTTCTGTAAGTCTCTTCTCTTCCATCGTACTTTTAGATTAGTGATGGATTATTCATATTATCATTGATATGTTCCTGTTTGTAGAAATTTGATGATTTTGATTTTTTGTTGATTTGGATCCAGGTGTTTCTGTAACTTCCTTATCCTTCTTAACCAAGGATTGTTCCTTCTATTTATCCATATTGGTCAACTCATTATATGCCTTTTTTTTAATCTTCTTTCTGTTTTTTTCCACACCTTCTTTTTACTTGATTTGGGTCTCCATTGATATGTTACTCTGACTTCATCCTTAACAACTTATCCTCCTTGTTTAGCGTTAATGTCAGAATGATCTCTTGTAGCTCTTTCCCATTTTTTACATTGACACACAACCTTGTGTAGCCTATTCTCCTCATATATGTCATATATCATCCATGCATAATGAAACTCCCACTTACCTAGCTAATGCACTAAGTGCCTTTATTGACCAATATTCTATTAGTATCCTATGTAGGTTTATCTATACTGAAACATGATCATGGAAGACTCTATCCTTCTTTATGCTTGGTTTTTATGGTTGTAGGAATAAAGGCTTGTTCCAAATATATCATGATCTCGCTTCTAAAACTTCTGTAACATTTGCCTGGCTTATGAATTTAAAGAGCACCAGTTTGTCCTTTAGGAGTAAAACCTTGGATAATTTCTTCAATTTCCAATTCTTCATCACCCATTCCTTCATTATAGGAAAAGCTAAATGCTTCTCATAGAAGAAGCCCGCTATAATCGATCTCCACATCTTTGCACCATCTTTAAGAACTTGGATGTCAGATGCCACTAAGCTCTTACCATCTTCCATTATTGGCAAGGAGTATTGAAGCATTTCACTACACTCCTCTCCCACCACCAATTTCCAACTCAAGCCATTTAAGGCGGGACCTTTTTTTTCTAGGTATGGAGATGCTAGGTTAGGGAAAGGTTTAGGCGACAAAGGTGGGAAAGACATAACTTCTTATATAGTTCTTAGGAAGTTTGTCTCCATTACCAAAAAAGTGTCTGAAGCTTAACAGAGTGATAGATGTTTTCTAAAAGTAGTTATCTTAAAAGGAAAATCGAGGAGGAGGGAATTTGGAAAAGACTAGAAGGACCTCGATGTAAGATAAATCTATAACTTAGGGTGGAGGAAAAGAGAGACAGGAGTTTGTAACTACAGAATTATAGAATTGTTTGAAGGTTAAGGGAAAGGTAATTTGAAACTAGAAAAGAAAGTAGGGAAAATAGTAAGGCAACAGAGATGGAGATGGAGATGAAGAAGAAAAGCTACTCAGATAGAGAGCAAACACAGTTGGTAAAAGCTAGGTTAGAGAGAGAGAGAGAGCAGATATATTTCCTTTCATTTTTTATGCAAATATTTCTATCAAGGGAAAGTGATCTAGAAAATTAATAATATGTCATTAGATAAGGAGGAAAAATAACTATCAAATAAGAAAATTAGTTATTACTCTCATGCTTTTGAAGAGATAATAGATTGTAACATAGAACTTTTTTTTCAAAATTCTTGTAATAAATTTATAATGTATTAAATATTATGAAAGGATAAATAGTTTGTAAAACAATGTATTAAATATTATGAAAGGATAAATAGTTTGTAAAAAAATTATTTGAGATGTTATAATTTTAAAAGTAGAATAAAAGAACATTTAACATTATTAAAAAGAGTTGAATGAGAGTACATTTAAATTTTAGATTAAAAAGATTATTAAGTACTTATATTTTAAAAAAACTGGCTAATTTTAGAAGACTTGGAAGAATAAAATCGTAAGAAGTGCATTGTCAAGTCTAACATTTCATCATCTAGTTTAACATAATAGTCAACTTTATAATAAAAGATATCATTTATAATCACAAAATAATTTTATAGTGGTTTAACAAGATGAAGTTAATCAACAAAAAAGGAGCTAAAGGAAAATGTTTCTAGGGGGAAGGCGATCTAAAAATTTAATAATTTGTGATTAGATAAGGAGGAAAAAATAATTAGTTATTACACTCATGCTTTTGAAGAGAAAGCAAATTGACTCAGAGAACATTTTATTAAATTTAATAAAAAGAGCCACATAAATCATTATTAATTTATAATATATTACAAGAAGTTCCATAATTTTTCAATTACTAAAAGAATACAATGAAACTCTTTTTCGTTATAATTATAACTATATTTATTTTTGTTAAAAGAAAAAGGAGTAAAATTGAATATAAAATCTTCTCTAAAGCTATCGGTTTATGCATTTCTTTTCCTTTTGTCTTCAGTAATTGCAGGCCATGTACGGACGCTTAAACAATTGAAAGATACGAAATTCGGAGCAGGTGTACTAGGTTGCTGTCAAGGATGCAAAAGCTGGAATTCCACGTGGGTGCAGGGTCTCTTCGTCAGAATAGATTTTGCCATTGAATTGGATATTGAGACGTCAATAGACGTTGAAAAAGGTCAGGCATAATAGAAAACCAAATAATAAAGACGACCAAGTGACCCCTCTTCATTTCGTTTTTCTTGGATTGTAGCTACGTACGTAATTATTCATTTCCTTCATGGCATTCAAAACTATTGCTTTCACATGTCAAACTTCCTGGCTTATTCAAGTAACTCGTTGTCATTGTCATCATGTGTTTAGTGCTATTGATGAGTTTCATTATTCTTTTTTAGTTTATGCTAGATCTCTAATTTTAGCAAGAATATTAACTAGAAATGGTATGGAATTACGTAATTACACTGTCAATAATTTAACTTCAAAATGAGACATTTACATATTTCAAGATGACTTTTATTTTACAGAACAGAAAGGTCTACAGATCAAGTAGTTGGACAGTTGATCTCATGGATTAGAGAGCAACTGTTGACAAATGAGTTGCACAAAACCTGCAACATCATAGTTGCTTCTTGGTTTGGGTGAGCCCGCCCCAAGTTTTTGTCCCCTTTCTGGTGCGCAAGGTGATCCCTAGCTCTCTGTGGGGAATACGGGAGTCGAACCCAGGACCTCAGGATTTTGTTGGGTGCAAGACCCACGCCTCTTACCACTGAGCTACGGACGAAGTATTTCTTTGTGGG
>JANITX010019331.1:0-21565 GCA_027564395.1 Erythroxylum ulei | reverse complement strand
AAAAATTAATCTATCAAATCTCATAATTCATTTAAATCATACTTGTTCAATGAGAAAAGAATTTGGGGGCCAACAGTTCAACTATCTCAATTATTTAATTTAGTTAGTCTTTTTCACTAAGCTTGTTGATATCTTTTAATTGATATAGAATGTTATCATACCCCGTCAATTATTGGTAAGTTTTGATTTGGATGCTGGGTTTAAACAAATTAATTTAGGAAAATTTGAGACTTTTTATGGCTATCCTAATGTGTTTAAAACTAACTACTTGAATTGTACAATTATTCTTTATAGACCAATAATCAATGTTACAATTAGATGAGATTTCCCCCTTGAATCGGAGTTAAGTATTCTTGAATTTCTCTTTTTATATTCAACTGATTTATTTTTATTTCTTGATTATGTTAATTAATTATTTAATGAATCAAAAACCTTCCATTTTATTTTATTAATTGAAATTAATAAACTAGTGTTTAGTTCTGCTAAGATTCGACATAGTTCCACGACTACTACAAGAAGTTAGCGAATTGGATTTAATTTTGAGGGCATTGATAACCCAATCACCAGTGGAGTTTTAAATCTTGAAGATAGATCATGATAATATTGAACATTCAACTTCTGGGAAGGTTGTTTATAAAGACGACCAAGAAAAAAATCAATATGGATAAGGATACTCTTTCTATTGGGTTTGATGGAGAGATAGTGAAGTTCAATATTTTTACAGCAATAAAATACCCTAATGATTTTTAATCCCTTTATCATATGGATATTATGGATTCATTTGTGCAGCATATTTTTAAAGAAGAAAGTGTTGACAATAAGTTAGAGTTTAATGCTAAATTAGAAGTGAACGAGCAAGTTAATGAAGCTTGTGAAGTTGTAAAATCATTAGTAGCAATGTTAATAGATTTGAAAGTTTTCAATGTTGAACTTACTTTAACTCAATTGATTATGTATAATAGGATTCCATACCAATTAAATGATACCAATAAGCTTAGTAAAAAAGGCTAGACCTTGAATTAAATAATTGAGATAACTACAAGTATTCAACTTAGTTTTTTCATTTTTTATAATTTAAATATGCAAATTCATAGATAACCTATTTGCTACTTGTATAAATCCTTCATAACAATTACAAATCACTGAATTTATGGATAGCTATAGAATAATAAACATTAAATTAATTTGTCGAACAAATTAATATTAATTATTTATGAAATATAAGAACACAAAACAAGAAATACTTAAATTAAAATATGAATCTAAATTAAGAACAAAACCTCACAAGGTTACAACTAGAGTTTTGAATCTCCTTAAATAAGAATATTTGGATTTAGCCATATATGGCTTTAGTTCCAACACCAAAAATAGAAGAAAAGATGAAATATTGAGAGAAAACTACTACGAAATGAAATGAGAATGATGAAGAAGGTGGTATATGCATTTTCCTCTTGTTTTCCAACTTAAAACCTAGTCTCCTCCTATCTTGCAAAGATTCCTATCTAAAATAAATCCAAATCCCTACATAATTCGGATGGAAAGAAATTTCCTAATTGAATTCCAACTCTTGAAGTGAATCTGATATTAGGCATGAACTTGCCTTATCCGCTACATTAATCTATCCAGTTTTTTCAAAATTTGTGATTTTGACCAATAATAACCCAATTTGATGCAATCTCTATTTTTCATCTCCTAAACAAACATTGACTTTTTCCTATTTAAACACCAAAACATAGACAAAACAAAATAGATAATTTCAATTAACATAGCCAAACAATATCTTATCGAATAACCTTTGTACAATTTTTTCTCGATAGAGAGGAACACTTTTACAATCTTCCTTCAAGGTGAAAAGGAACATTAATGCCACTTTGAGCACCCAAAGTACAATATATAAACACTTGAACAAAAGTTTATAACTTAAAATATCTCACTTTAAGATACAAAAGTTCCTAGTCATTGTTTTGTTAAGATTGGACATTAATAGGGCATAAAATTACTGGCACATATTATATTTCTTCCTTATTAAGGAAATAGTCAATCTCATAAAGAACAAGTTCACTAAACTAACTACATTTAAGAAATTCATTTAGAACATTACTTGTATGTCTATGAAAATTCTCATTATAATAATTGTATACGTGATCCTTTGATTTGAGATTTCTAAAGTATCTTATATAAGAATTGTTATATTTTGATACTACTTATGACCTATTCTAGTCAAGGGTACATCGATTGGTATTCATTGGATATAACATAAACTATATAGAGGTAGTTGAGTGATCAATATAAGATTCATCACGTTAAAGTATTTAAGGAAAATGTTCTAATGTTTTCAACTAGTATCGATTAGAAAATTCTTGGCCAAGGTCAAATGACACTTTGAAAATCGTTATTAAATTTCATTAATAAAATCATACACTAATGGTGGACAACTAATATGATTATACTCAAATAGAGTAGATATTAATTCAATATTCTATGTCTAATTGGAAAATGTATGGATAAAGGCTTTAAATATACGAAAAATAATGCCTTAAAAGGTTAGTTAAGTCCACTTTGATATTTTTAAATATTTGGGTGATCATGATGTATTGCTAGTTGCTAATCTTGATCTATGGATATAAAAATTTAATTAGAGAATTAGAGATATATTAAAAGATCTTAATTTATCTAATCTTAAATGTGATTTAAGGTTATAATTTATATCTATTGTCAACATATTTAGGAACTTAATGGGCCACATACAAAGAACGAGTTAATGAGAGAAAAGATGTTTTAATCAAGTTAGATGGACTTGATTGTAAAGTTTGAGAAACTTTATGATCAAATATGAAATATTTAATAAATACGAATCAATGTGAGTTATTGGATCTTATTTAGGTATGACTGGTAATTAATTAGAATTAATTGAAATTCTAGTTAAAGTTTATTAAAATTAGGATTTTATTTCAAGTAAATTACTAAAATGTCTAAAAACTATTATGACTAAGCATAAGATCTAAAGGAGCTAGCACTTCTTTTCTATCCCTCTTTATAATAGTTATATGGTTCTCTTAATATGTTTTGTGAATACCTTTAAAGGTTAACCATTTGCACTGTTATGATATTTGAGATGAATTGATTTCAAAAATGGTACAAATTATAATTTATGCTTTATTTGTTAATCATGTTATAGAGTTTAAGTAATCTTGTCTTTTAGAAATTAAACAAAAAAAATTATTATTTCGCTACACGGGATCATATCCTGATTTGATTTCCTAACAAAACTAACAATAAAACATGTATTTATAGGATTTTGGACCCCTACTAATCGTTAGAGCTAAAAATTAGCCATTATAATAGCTAATCTCAACACATTAATTGACCACTAGCTCATATTGATCGACTAATGTGCATTCAATGCAAAAAATCACTATTTATTACATACTAGTTGACCATTTAAACATATTTTTGTCCAATTTGTCTTTTAGAGGGATATTGGTTGACTATATTAGCATATTTGTCGATCAATATGTCAATAAAGATTGATTCAGAAGTTATAGGGTGGTATTTTGGATTCAGAAGTTATAGGGTGGTATTTTGATGTGGAGATAAAGAATGGTTCAGAAGTTATACCACAGAAAGATTGTTTTAAGTACCTTAGATCCATCATCAAAAGAAATGATTCGATAGATGAAGACATAGTTCACCGTATCAAATCAGGGTGGCTTAAATGGAAGGGTGTATCAGGAGTTTTATGTGACTACAAGCTACTACTCAAGCTAAAAGATAAGATATATTGTTTAGCAAATAGTTCAAACATGTTCCATAGGGTGAAGTATTGGCCCATCAAATTGGTGCATAATCATAAGTTAATGATGGCAGAGATGAGGATGCTCCATTAGATGTGTAACCTTACAAGAAAAGATAAGATCAGGAATGTAGTGGTTAGAGATAAATTAAGGGTGTTAATACTGATGGTAAATTAAAGGAGACAAGGCTCAGGTGTTTCAAACGTGTGAAAATGAGACATCCCAATGCCTTAGTAAGAAGATGCAAGAAGATTGTACTTAGGGACTGTAAAAGAAAAAGGGAAAGACCTAAAAAGAATTGAGGCAGGTGATCAGGAAGCATATGACTTTATTAGAGCTTACTAAGGACTTGAGCTTTAATAAGAAACTTTTGTGAACTAGGATATGGGTAAAAGATTCTATGTAAAAAGGTCCATCTCTTGTTCCATAGGTCTTTTGAACCTTTCCTTTTGATTCTTATGTCTTGTAGTTAGTCTAAACACCTTTATCTATAGTACTTCCCCTTAGTATTTTTTAATCTTTATTTTCTTATTTATTAGTATTTGTATGAGTATTAATATTTTTATTTGTAATTTGTAATTTATTTAAATTTTTACTCTGTTTTTATCTATTATTTTAATTTTGATTTTGAATTTCCTTATTTTATTTTATGCTATTGTTTTTAATATAATTAGTGGTTTATATTTTCTTACTTTAGTTTTTTCAAACTATTCTCAAAATCTTTTTTATTTGTTGTATCTAATTCTATTAAATTTTGCTTGCAGTCATATCTTGATTTTGATTACAAATTCTTGCGACTTACTTCACATTTTATATGAATTGAGTGAAAATGTCATGGATGTTGCATGAATGTAAATGGAGTGTCTTGTGAATGTTGTATGAAAAATTAGAAGAATTATGCATGAAAGAATGAAATGGGACGTGAACAATGCATATAATTAATTAATTTAAGCATGCATGAAGTCACACCCATGACTATGGAAGTCACGAGTGTGACAATGGGATTCACAAGCATGTCTATGGAAGTCACGGGTGTGACAATGGGAGTTACACCCATGACATCGATGTCACGTCACAAGTGTGACCCCCTTATTTAGGGGTTGGACATTCTGGGAGCAAAAAAGAAAGAACAGAGAGAAGGTGTGTAGGCGGACAAGTAGAGAGCTTTGGTTAAGAAGAAAGAAGAGAGAAAGAACAGAGAAATGAAGAACAATAGAGGGGTGAAAGCAGTGTGAGCATTCGTGAAAGGACCCATCCTAGAGTTCCCCTCCTAGAACCTGAGTGGAGTCCTCCCAGCGACCCCACGGTAGCCCTCCAATTAATATCTGGCTCGACTGAAGGGTTCTCGTAAAGTCAAACCGTTTAACTATTTAAAACCTTTTATATTTTAATAATTAAAAGTGCGAAAAATAGTAGGAACTTTTTTCTATCATTTTATCGAAAATTTCGACAGTGTAACGACTACATTTTGACATTCCCAAAATTTTTAAAAGCCCTGTAAATTTTGAAAACGATTCTATATTCACATCGATTTCTTAACTACAAATTTTGAACTTTAGGTCCACTCACAGGCAACCCAAACAAATAATTCTCAGCAGTCACTATAATAAACTTTTAAAAGCTAAAACATATTTATTCATTTCATTTAAAAACTTTTATAAACATCCATTCTTTACAAAAATGTACATAGAAAAATGACACAAGCATAGCATCACTCGACAATACAACTAAACTTGAGGCAGAGTCCTAATTATTGCAGCACCTGTACGTATATTGGGGTGGTTTGTTTAAAAACGTAAAAATAAGGGTGAGCTAAACAAGCTCAATCAGTGTAATCAGTTTACAAGAAAATTGAACTTTTCATAATAGTATAATTGCAATATTTCACACAATCATAAAGCTTATGGTAAAACATTTTCCATAATTTATTTGTGCTCATCAAATCTGGTAATAACATAACATTTCGCAAAACACAATTTCAATTTTTTTGAAAACTATTTCAAAATGGTTTCGAAATTAATTCATTGTATAAAAGTTTCCATTTCCCATTTTCCTTAATCAATAAACAGTGGAGGCAATAAGTTTTCTGAAAACTTTAATAATGAAAATAAGCCAACCACTAGCATTGGTACCATACGGTACCTCTCAAATCACTTTTAACATAAATAGTGGCGACATTACTCTTTTTATGACTTTCCTTACTCAACATAGCACACCATAAGTTTCTTTACTATATAGTACACTAGCCATAAAGTCATGGAGTTGGTTCTGCATCGTTACCCACGATAGGTTAACCACTATTTACGGAGCTGGTTCTGCATCGCTTGCCGGTATAATAACATATATAAAGCCCAGTGGTATACCATAGGCAAAAGCAACTCTTACATTTACCACTCATCTTATTTTCTAAATTAAGTATGGTAGGATTCATAATTGAATTATTTTAATGTAACTCTCATTCATATAAAATTTAACTTTCAATTTAAAATTCATATATTGCCAAAGTATACACTTATGCTAGCAATATTCACTTGTAAAATATCATTTGCATAAAATGCAGTATAAATATTCATTTTATGATCAAATGAAAACCATTTTCATGAACTCAATAAAATAAACACTCACATGTCATCAATTCTTTTACAAAGAATTAAGTGATATAAAACAGTTAAAATACACTCACAATTTGCTAGTTTCCTTTTCACCACTTTGAAAGCTTCAGTTGGCTTCGTTTTCGATCCGAAAACCTAATACCAGTACATTCAACTCCTTAATACATTTTTCAGTTAAATATATCATAAATCATGTTAACTTCAATACTTTCCACATACACTCCACATCCTTAATGACATCAACATGGTTATTACTTCATAACTATATTTTTATACTAAAAATGCCCTTAAGGCTAAACTTAACACATTATACATTAAACTCTTCCAATTCAATTTCATTTGATTTCTAACACTTAAAAACAATCCAAATTCACTCCCATGACATTTTGATACACACATTTAAGCCATAAAATTTCATTAACAAATTTTTTTACAAAATTAAGCACTTTATGTCGAATTTCAACCAAGGCCAATTCCAAATCAATTATTTTCCATTTCTTTACTTTATTAGCATCAAAATAATGTTATGAACATCATAAAACATGAAAATAGAATTTTGGATCATAACACATTAAAAACCCTAACCTTGGTCGAAAACTCATCTAATCATTTCCATGGTTTTTCTTTCATTCTTTCATCATTAAACTAACTTCCTAATGTCATTCATTAATCTTAAATTGTCAAATGACAAAATAAAACACTTTAGGCAATAGATCTCACCTTTGATCAAGTTTGACCAAGGCTTCACACATTAAGTTTTCTTGATTTTCTTATCCCAATTGCTTCCAATGTAATAAAACCTTGATATTACATCAAAAGGGTGTAAAGGTGTAAATCACACCATCAAAACCAAATCTAACCTATAACCTAACAAATCAGATTTTTCAACAAGATTAGTAAGATTACCAACCCATTTTCTTCTTCTTCTTCACTTGAATGACCATGGAACTTTATTGGATGCTTGAATGGAGGTAGAAAGCATGAAAAATGATTTAGATCACTTCACTTTGGCTTAGTCGTAGCTCTCTCTTCTCCTCTCTTTTCTTTTCTTTTTTCTCTCTTTCTCTACGTTTCTCTCATAATTGACCAGCCAAAAATGTTTAAAGAAGATGAGGCTTTGTAGAATTACAATTTTGCCGCCATTTCCATTATAATTACACTTTTATCCTTAATAACATCTTATAATTACAACTTTACCAAAATATTTCATATTTACACTTTTACCCATGTCATTTGTCACCATTTAATTGGTTCTCTTCTAATGACTCATCATTCCACTAAATGCTTGTAAAAATACCAAATTGCCCTTTAATGAATATAAAAAGACAAATTTGCTCTTTAATGCATTTAATTCACTAACTAATCGAATTAAATTCTAAAAAAAATCCACAACCATCTTGTCATCAAATTGACCATAAAATACTCGAATTAGAGTCAATACTTAATGATTGGATACTTAAAAAAATTTAAATAAGTTTAAAATCCTCAATACTCATTATTTTCCAAAAAGGGCGTTTTAACCCTAAACTTTCCAAGCTTTCAAAATTTATCCAATCGGGCTTATTTTTGGACCATTTTAGTGTCATTAAACTCTAATACCTACTTCAGGTATGTTTCAAACTTTTGGGGTTAGGTCTCCAAAATCACCATTCAAGCGGATTTATTATTTATCTAAAAATATTATTTATCTAGATTCACTATTCATCTAGAAATCATTCGGATTTCATTGAAAAGTATCACCTAAATCCTCAAAGTACATTTTGAGGCTTTTAAAGTTCGTTAAGACTCATTTTGTAGTTTTTGGAGTTTTCGGAAATTTTCTGAAAAATTTTCGGTCGAATCTAGAACCATCTTTAGTCTATCTGTGATTTTTGTTATAACCTTAATAATACATTTAAACACTTAAATTACTCTAGTACACTATAAATAGAACATACTTTATAAAATACATGTATAACACATTATATAGTATAATTATCGAAATAGGATATTACAATAAGAGATAAAAACAAACTCATTTATTGACAGCGGATATAAGGAAAGTGAAATGTGTATGTGAATTTTCTTAAAAGACGTGATAATTTGAAAAGAAATTTAATTTTGAATAAATGGGAAATGTTTTTAAAAATGTATTTTGATTGTAAAAGATAGACTTTCATTTACGAGAAAAATGAAAATTTATCAACTAAAAATTTAATATATTTGAAAGAATTTTTGACCACATATATTTTAATGCCTTTCAACTTCAATGTTCATTAAAACAATCTTAATTTTTTTAACATTTACACACCATAAAATTTGATATTGGCTTGGGACATATCATTTGTAAATTAAAAATATAAAAAAAAATTAAAGAAAGGACGAAAATTCTCTTCATTTAAACAGCCACCTTCGATCACTGCCTAAAACAAAAACCCATTCATCCTGATCTTAACTAAAACCCAAATTGATAATCCTTAGATAGAACATTTTTTCTCTAATCCTTAAATCCAAATTATGTTTGTCGTAGAAAAAATTGTTTGGGTATGTACATTTTAGTTGATTAGATTATTTTGATCTGATCTTGCACCTAAAACGCTTGAGGATCTGTACCGTCTCATCAAGAAGGTTGTTGATATTAGAAAGCATTTAGGGAGTGATGGGAAGAATAAGGATTCTAAGTTTTGATTGATCCTTGTAGAAAGCATGATTCATAGATTGGCTCGCTAATACAAGTAAACAAAGAAGCTAGCTTTCACTTGTCTAGAAATAATAACCCTATAATTTAGTATTTTTCATTCAATAAATTAGTAATTATCATATCAATGCACATTTAGAGAGCATTTATTGCCCTTTACGTATGCTTACATGTACTCTACTTCCTCTTTCTAATGAGAATGCATTCAGATTTATTGATAGCTAGCCTTTTAATCAAACATTAATTAGATAGTGTTTAATTTGTGAATGTAAAATTAAAATTTTGCCCTTAATTTTTTTAATAAACGTTTCTTTACACTGTTAAGAGTTCATTTTTCTCAACATCTAGCGTTATTATTTTATTTTCAATTTTTCTCTTCTCCATTTTTATCAGTTAATCATATTAAAAAAGAAAAGAAATTGATCAATTACATTGGATGCAATCATATTAAAATAAAAAGACATCAAAAAAAGAAAAGAAAAGGGTTAATTATATCAAATCCTTTTTTCATTTTTGTTATCGTGTTTTGAAAATTATTTATTTATCTAGTGTTATATTGTTTAGTGATGACTGATGATACAACTATTTCCGTTATATTCTATTAAATTTTTGCCTTTTCGTAACTCCAAAATGACGTATATTGGAAAATAAAATTTTCAATATCACATTACATTTTATAAAAAAAAATAGATGGAAAACTAATATAATAAGGAGGGCTCTGTGATATCTAAAGAAAGAATATTATAAATCCTAACGTATTTAATCTAAAAGAAAAGTTTTATATTGAATCAAAAAAAAAAGTTTTATATTTTAAAATTAACCTTAAGGTTGGCCTTTTATATTGAGTGCATTTATAATAAGTATGTAACCTAATTTATTTTAAAATCACCACTTTAGCATAAGTTTATCAAAACCAAATATCAAATAATTTTTATCTTAAACATACTCATAAAAGAAGTGGACCTATTTATTAATTCCAAAAGCAAAATAAAATATAAAATTTTACATGTCACACGTATATAAATGATAAATTTTGGGTTAATCTTCTCCTTGGCCTAGACATCTTTGATTGTTTCGTTTTGTGCTTATTAAACTTAGATGCTAACTTAATCTTATAGTAAATTCCTAATTCGACTTGCCTTTTGAAATTAAACAAAAAGAATGATCAAAATATTTATAATAATTTACTTAGGAAGCAAGATGGAAAGTAAAGTAAAACATAACCAAATAAAATGATTTAACTGAATTATGGCTATGTAAAATATGCCCAAGCAAAATATTAAGACTAGAAATGAACATCTAATTGAAATAAAACCTATAAACTAAGTCTGATTATAAACAAAGATTGCAATAAGACTCGAAATTCAGAAGAGTTTAGGGTGCTAACTCTTTAAAAAAGCAATGAACCATGTGGACAAATGACAATAAAAAAGGGATCAACATATTTAGAAGACGGAATATAAGATGTAACGGGCAAATCATAAATCATAGTAGTGAATAAATATACATATTTCCTATAATTGAAACTTCTAGTATTGCAAGTGTCTACAATTTTCATGAATCAAGATTTATGGAGACAAATGAACATCAAAATATAATTAATAAATTGACATGAATGATAGGTCACATGACACAAGTAATAAATTATCAATACTTATAGCTTGTCACTAATAACCAAATAATAAATTCCTAACTACCAAACTATGCAGTAAATAGTGAGCTAGGGTTGAACCACAGAGAGCTGGGATGCAAATGTTATTTCAAATGTTGTAACCAAAGAAAATAAAATACTCAGATTCAGGTATTTTTACCATTCCATGTAAGATCGGTAACATGTGATATGAGAGATGTATGTTAGATTTAGGAGCTTCGATAAATGTTGTCTTTATCTATTTTTAAATGTTTGGAGCTTCAATAAATGATAAATTTAGTGCAAGATCGTGGCTAGTTTATCTGCTCTCAATCACGATCGTGGCCTTAGGTTATTTCCCGAGTCTTCTCCGATTCTCCCCCGAATGCCCTTGATGGTTTCTCCTCTATGGATGGCTTTCCAAACTTTGTCAAATTTCTTCTTTTTAGCATATATTTGTGTTCACTTCTTTAATCTATACGTAAACACAAGATGAACACAAATTGAATATTTAAATAGAACAATATGATTGAAAAGACATTGAAATGCGTAAGAAAATATAAGATGATTTAATCCTATCAAATACTAAATTAGAATCAATCAAATATCAAGAAGCCCATGAAGCATTCTTATGCAGGGACTAGATCCTTTGTTTCAATAACTTTATTCCAACCTTTTGTACGCCTAATACGATGCTGTTTTTGTAGATTTTGCACATAATACGATGTAATTTTTGCTATAAAATGATGTTGTGTTAGACGTAAAACAGGTTTAAAACAGAATAATAGGAACATAAAATTTAAACCCTTTTATGCATTATCCAAAGGAGAAAAACCGACTTTTAATCACTGAATCAATAAAATATATTTTTTATGTAATGATAACATTCTGAAAAAGATAAATTCACGACAAACTATGACAAATATAAAATATAGGCTAAGCTGACAACTAAATATATCATTATATGAATTATAAATAGCCTTAATCTTGTCTTAAGAATGCATTCTAGTTCTGCCACAACTCATTTAGGCCTTTGACAAATAAACCTAACTAAATAAGAATTGTAATATGACCAAGTCCTTAAAATAAACCAAAAGAGTGAAAAATGCGGACTGAATGAATTCAACCCAGAGTTGGTGACTATAACTATTTTGAGCAAACAAAATAAAATAGATAAAACTTGATTGAACAAAATTGAGATAATGAAACCTTAAGAGGATTTAACGTATCAAATCACTTTATTTGAAATTGAACAAAAGATAATTCTTAATTTTATTTGACATTTTTTATTTTATTCAATATATTATTTTATATATTTATTCCATCAAATTCAATGTAAATTATTTTATATTTGATTGTATACATCTAACTTTAATTTATGTATAATTGTATTTTTATCATGTTTAATTTGTATGATGTACACTATATTAGCTTTTAGTTTCATCATATCCAATTTGTTCATACTTAATTTTTTTCTAAATTTTTTACACTCGTTCTCATAATATAATTTCATCCTATCAAATTCATTTTATATACACTCATATGAAGTTACATTCAATTTATTTTAATTGTGTCTATAGTCTTAACTAAATTCTAATTTCAAATATTTATTCAAAATAGAGTTTAATCAATGAATAATTTCTTTTAATTAGAGTATTTATTCTATCACTTTATTTTTATTTTGGTTAAATAAATTTATTAGAATATTTTTAATTTTGGAGAAATTTAGACAAAAATATAAAAACAAAATAATAAGCAGAATTATATAATTTCAACATTTAGATTTTCATTCTAAAAAACATTTGGATTTTCTTTAGTTTTTTGCTTAGAAGGAGGCTAGGAGAAAGTTTTAATTAGTTAAAAAATTTAAAAATTAAAAGTTAGAATTAGTTGGATTTAAAAAAAAGATGAAAAAATGTTGAAAATTCATGAGCCATTGGATTAAGGGAACCTCGTCTTTTGCTAGTCATAAAAATTGTTCCAGAAAAAGAGGACTTAAGGAGCCACTAGAAAAGAGGAGTGACGCTTTTTTTTATTTATGTTTTATGTAAAATTCTCTCTCTTATCCTTGTTTACCCTAAATAATCTTACAAATTTTCGATAACCTCCGAAGAAAAGATAGAAAGCTTCTCTCATTTTAAAAGATAAAATAAGCAATTCAAATCTTAATATTTCTTTAAAAATTTAGGTTAAAAGGGCAAAATAATCCTAAGGTTTGCTTCTAATTTTAAGTTAGACCTTAATGTTTCACAACGTTTAAGTTAAATCATATCATTTTAGAAATGTTCAAATTGAATCCTATGCAAATAGAAAATATAATGTTGACTTAACACCATTAGCGCTTTGTAGCATCATCAATAACATGACCTAAATTTATAATATTTTAATTCTACTGTGGGTTCTACATTGTCACGTGAGACTATGAGACCCAATTATAAAAAAAACTAGTTGTAAAAATCATTAAATAAGAAAGATTTTAAACTAATAACAAACATATTCTTATTGGATAATTGGAGCATTCATAGAATCTCTAACCAAGATTATAATCACTCCATGAAGATTTTATTGACGCATGTAACCTACAATATCAAATCATAGTTTCAATATTTGAACTTATTGTTATATTAGTAATAGAGGATGAGGATTCCATCTGTATAGATATCAAAGAAGTGCATAAGCATCAATCTCATTCTAAAATTTTATTTATTTAAAGTTTAAACAACTTGCTTAATTAAAATTGTGGTGAAACCATAACTTGTCTCTTTAGTACTACTGTCGTCTGCAACCAAATTCAAAAGAAATCACTTCCATTAATACAAATTAATATAGTAGTGGTAAGTGGATATCGTTCCCCCTAGAAATTTTTAACGGTAAAGGTTAGAGAGTTTAAAACTAAACAAAGTAACGAAATGGGGGGTTCTGATTCACGACAATTTAAGGAAAAATATAAGAAAAATCGTAAATAAAAATAAATAATTGGATCTAAAAAGTTAATGGAAAATGCCTTAGTTTTCAAGTCACCGATGTTATCACGCTAATATGGATCCTCGATATAAAATTGCAGTCATTAACAAACATTCATTGGGAATATTTTCTCTTAAGTGTAATGACTAGAAATACGTATCCTAGCATTTTTATTAAACAATAACCTAGATATGATCATAGGTTTAATTGAATAATAGCTTTACGAATCAAGAACCAATGAGCAAGCGAAATACATGTATGACATGCAATCAATCAAGCGAATATCTCCTTAGAATTTTACGACTCTAATGTAGAGAAGACAATCCTAATTGCTACTTGTGATTAGCGAAACTGAACGTCAAATTTCGTTAATCTAACGATTGAACAAATTAATCCCTAGTTGCATACCTAGAAACCAACTAATTCAATTAGAAAGAGTAGATCGGAAGATATTCAATGTTCATTAACAACATAAACTTTATTGAACATCTCACACATAATAGCGGATAACACGAATCCCCTTAACCAAGACAGGAAGTTTAGCTACTCATAATAGAATTGAAAAAAAAAATAATAAAGTGTAAAGTCTCCATCCTTGGTCCTTTACTGAAAAATATGAAAATACTAAAAGAAGAAGTGCAGAAAAACATAAAAACTAGAAAAGAAAAGATGCAGAAACGAAAATCTATCCTAAAACCTAGTCTAGCTTGCATGAACAATGATCCTCTCTCCTTTTATGCTTGTTTTTCCGATTTCCCTCTTATCTTTCCTTGATTCTCTTCAGATAATGTATCCCCCAATTTCAGGTGGTTAATCCCCTTGAAAGATAGCAATATAATCTTTAAAGATTATTAAAATCTCAAATTTGAATCTTGACAATTAATCTGCAGATTTATTCCATCCTTAGGCGTGCCCACGCTTAGTCACTAAATTGCTGTCAAATTTGGAATTTCAAATTTTCTTCATTTTTTTGCATCTTTTTGATTCAATTTCGTCTCTAAGGTGTTAAAAATCATCTGTAAATAATTATAAGATAATTCCATTAATTTTGAATAATAATTTCAACACTTTAAAGGTAATTAAGTATAAAATAATTGCAAATTGATGACTTAACATAACTTGAAGAAATGCCTATTTATGTTGGGGAATTGACTATTCCTGTTAAGAATTTCAGCAACATTGTAGCTCCTATTACAGACTGTCTGAAGAAAGGGAAGTTTTGATGGGAAGAAGAGCAAGAACAAAGCTTCACCCTTATCAAGGAGAAACTGTGTACAACACTGGTCCTAGGCTTACCAGACTTTGAAAAATTACATAAAGTGGAGTGTGATGCAAGTGTAATAGGTATCGGGGTAGTATTATCCCAAAAGAAAAGGCCTATGGCATACTTCAGTGAGAAACTAAGCGAGGCAAGGAAAAATGGGCTACATATGATAAGGAGTTATACACCATTATGACGGTTTTGAAGACATGGGAACACTACATAATTGGAAAGGAGTTTATTCTTTATACTGATCACCAAGAATTGAAGTACTTGGGAAATCAGAAGGAGTTGAGGACCAAGATGCATGCTGGATGGTTAACTTATATTAAGAAGTTCCCCTGTAAACTTGTCCATATGGCTGGGAGAAATAATGTAGTGGCAGACGCGTTGAGTCGACGAGTAGCCATGTTCAAAACACTAACAGTTGAGATTAAAGGTTTCGAATACTTGAAAGACTTATATGTTAACGATTAAGACTTCAAAGGAATATAGCAAACTTGTCAAGGAGAGAAGTTGTATAAAGACTACCACGTTTATGATGGGTTCCTTATGGGAGGTAACCAACTAACCCTCCCACGGACATTAATGAGGGAGAAGGTAATTAGAGACATAGACAGAGAAGGGTTAGCTGGATACTTGGGCAAAGACAAGACACTTGAGGAGGTATGTAAAAGGTATTTTTGGCCTAAATTGAGGAGAGACGTTGTTTTTATTGTTTCTAGGTGCCAGATTTGCCAAAATTATAAGATCATGCATTAAACGCGGGTTTATACATGCCATTACCTGTGCCTGACAATATTTGGGAAGACCTTTCCATGAATTTTGTACTGGGTTTACCAAGAACGCAAATGGCATGGATTTAGTTTTCGTGGTGGTCAATAGATTCTCTAAGATGACACACTTTTTACCATGTAAGAATGTAAAGAAAGTTTTCTTTGATGAAGAAAATTGTATTTCGTCATGACATTGATCTGTACAAGGAGAGGGTATTTATGTTGTACATGGGACAACTTATTTGCTATAGAGGCTGTGCGGGGATGTGTAACAGAATTGCTAACTAGTGGAAACTTCTAGTGCTATGTACAAGAAGACAAAAGAATAAAAATTAAGTGGTCCTTGCATGATTGGTCCGAATTTATTTATATGTGGGTGAGTTTATAATTGGGTTGGGTCGGCCCACTCCCTTTCTCTTACCTCATTCTCTAGTTATCTTACCCCATTTATTCTCCAGCCCACTTCACTCTCTTATCTCCTCGGGTAGGGTTGTTCTTGGGTGACTCGAGAATCTTATCACCCCCTTCAAGTCGAAGCTTCTGGAAGGCAAATAGATCCGCACTTAAGAGTTAGATCTTCGAAGACTCATGCGGTGAGGGGCTTCGTGAAGAGATCTGCGAGTTGGTGTTTGCTTCGAACATGCTATAGATCTAAAAAGCACGAGTTCACTACGTTGCGTACGAGATGGAGGTCGATCTCCAAGTGCTTGGTCCTTTCGTGGAAGACGGGGTTCTTCGAGATATAGATCGCCGCTTGATTATTGCAATATAGAGGTATGGCCCCTTTGATTTCGACTTGAAAACATCGGAGTAATTGCACAAACCATTTTAATTCGCACGTAGTCAAAGCTACGCTTTGGTATTCTGCCTCTGCCGTGGATCTACTAACTGTCGTTTGTTTCTTTGTTTTCCACGATATGGGAGATTATCTGAGGAACACACAAAAGCCAGTTAGGGAGCGTCGACTGAACATGTAGCTGGCCCAGTCTGTGTCGGAGTAAGTGGTGAGTTGTAGGGTTGAGTTGGATGAGTAAAATAGGCCTTGATGCTGTGTTCCTTTGAGGTATTTGAGGACGTTCATGACTGCTTTCCAGTGGGGCTCTCTTGGCGATTTCATGAATTGACTGAGTTGTTGTGTGATGTAGGTAAGGTCGGGTCAGGTGAAGCTCAAGTACTGTAGTCGACCGACAATTTTTTGGTAGAGTTCTGGATCTATGAGCAATTCGCCTTCGTCAGTGGTAAGTTTCCTTCCTAGAACTATTGGTGTGATGCATGGCTTACAATCCAGTAGGTTTGTTTCTTGTAAGACGTCCCTTATGTATTTGCTTTGACTGAGTAGCATCCCCTTGTCCGATCTAGCTATTTCGACACCTAGAAAGAACTTAGCATATCCTAGGTCTTTGATGGTGAATTCTCTGTGTAGGACGCCTTTGATGTTATTTAAGTTTTCTTCCTTTGCGCTTGTGATGAGAATGTTATCCACGTAGATGATGAGGGCGATAAAATTGTTGTCCTGGCCTTTAGTGTATAGGCAATGATCTGCTTCACCTTTGTTGAAGCCTAAACCCTTTAGTTTTTGTGCCATTTTCTTCCCGCCTGTCTGAGTCCATAGATAGATTTTATTAGTCGGCAGACCTCTCCTTCCTTGGGCCTTTAATAACCTTGTGGTGGTAGCATGTAGATTTCATCCTCTAAGTGGCCATGTAGGTATGCATCATTAATATTACACTGTAGGATGGGCCACCACCTAATTGTAGCTATGGCTAGGAATGTCCTAATTGTGACAATCCTAGCTACAGTGAGAATACTTTCGAATAGTCCACTCCCTCTCTTCGGTTGAATCCCTTTCTATTTGGTACAACAGTGGTCCGTTAGCTTCTCCGAACCTCTCTCTCAGTTCCTTCCATAGTTCCCTGGTTGTGGTGAATGGTAGGAAGGCATCACTGAGCTTTTTGACCATGGAGTTAAGTATCCAAGACTTAACCATAGAGTCTGCTCTCTTCCATCTGGTAAGTAGGGTCATGTCTTCGGTGGGTGGCATGCATGTTCCATCCATGAAGAAGAGCTTGTCTTTTGCACATAGAACTATCATCATTGATTTGCTCCAGGTTAGGTAGTTGTTACCATTAAAGGGGGTAGTTACTAGGATAGTACATGGGTTTTCTGTATTAGTTATGGAGTATTTCTCTAGGTCTGGTTTACTGTTATTAATGTCAGCCATGTTTGAAATTTTGGAAGAAAGGTAGGTGAGGTAGTGTGGATCAGACCTTAGGCTCTGATACCATGTAAAGAAAGTTTTCTTTGATGAAGAAAATTGTATTTTGTCATGACATTGATCTGTACAAGGAGAGGGTATTTATGTTGTACATAGGATAACTTATTTGCTACAAAGGTTGTGCGGGGATGTGTAACAAAATTGCCAGCTAATGGAAACTTCTAATGCTATGTACAAGAAGACAAAAGAATAAAAATTAATTGGTCCTTGCATGATTGGTTCGAATTTATTTATGTGTGGGTGAGTTTATGATTGGGTTGGGTCAGCGCACTCCCTTTCTCTTGCCTCATTCTCCAGTTATCTTACCCTATTTATTCTCCAACCCACTTCACTCTCTTATCTCCTCGGTTAGGGCTGTTCCTAGGTGACCCGAGAATCTTATCAAAGAAGATAGCAGATGCGATAGCTATTGCTAAATTGTTCTTCCAAGAGGTGATGAGGCTCCATGGAGTTCCAAAATCAATTACCTCTGATAGAGACACTAAGTTTCTGAGTCATTTCTGGAGAACTTTTTGAGTTATGTTTGATTCATCCTTGAAGTATAGTAGCACAACGCACTCACAGACCGATGGACAGACTGAAGTGGTGAATAGGATTCTCAGTAATTTAGTGCGATGTATTTGTCGTGATAAGCCGAAGAATTGGGATTTTTCTTATCGCATAAGCTGAGTTTGCCTACAATAATGCTATCCATAACTCTATTGGTCGATCTCCATTCTCCATGGTTTACACCAAGGTACCAAATCATGCACTAGGCCTTATTTAGTTACTTAAAAATGTTAACATCTATGCGAGTGCAGCCAAGTTTGCTAAAGAAACCTAAGAAATACAAGTCGAGGTGAAGGAATGACTTGAAAAAGCTAATGTGAAGTATAAAGCTAACGTGGACTCCCATAGGAAGAATCAAGTATTCAAGATGGGAGATGAAATAATGGTATTTATAAACAAAAGGCGGATTATTGAACATCACCACAAGTTGAAGGCCAAGAAGTATGGTCCATTCAAGATCGTGAAGAAAATTAATGATAATGCATATGTCATTTAGTAACCTTCGTGGATGGGTAATATCAACTCAACATTTAATGTTGTGGATATTTACCCCTTTTTACTAGAGTGCAAGTTAGGTTATCCAGAGCATAACTCGAGATCAAGTTCTTTACAAGTGAAAGGGATTGATGAGAAGCTTTAGATTATGAAATCTATTTATTTATTTTGTTTTATTTTTATTACAATTACGAGGATATTTTTATCCTTGTTATTAGGTTCTAAGTCATTATAACTCATATAAATACTGCTTTATTATATTGTGGAAGAACCTTTGCAAATTTTTAATCAAAATATTTTATTTTTCGTAAAGTTTTTGTCTACCTTTTGATTTCTTTATAGATCTACACTTTATGTACTCTTATATTAGAGTACTGCGTAACGCGCTGTGTCGAGAAGTCAAGATTAATTTTGAATAAGTGGCACGGATTCAGCTTTCTTTAGTATAAGCCGTCAGACTTTTTTTTTTCCATCTGAAATGTTGAATTTCAACAACTTTCTTTATTTTTTTTGCAGAATAAATGCATGTACAATTCTAACATTTTAATTTTATAATTTTAAGATAGTGCTACAATTCCTATACAGAGATATTCTCTGAGTTATTAATTCTCCGTAGTATCAAACTTCGATGTTGATTTTAATTTAACATATTGAATTTACTTACCTTCATAAAGGCTTCGCTAGGCTTATTCTTTCCATGAATTGAACCACACGGTAAACTTGGTGTTATGTACCAAGTAGGGCCGAGCGTGAATTACAACAAGAGCCCAATAGTAAAGATGAGCAAGTTGGCTCTAAGCACTTGGTGGATGGTCGCTTATATGGAGAAATCGGTTAAGAGAATGGTTAAGCTAATTGTTATGAAAAATGTATTTCTTCCTCTCATCCCCATCTCTCTGTATCCTCTTCTCACCTCCTCTCTGTTGAAGCAATCTTGTTTCCCTTTGAATTAGTGAATCCAATTTTCAGAATGTCCTCATCTATGTCTTAGTTTGAATCTTGTATTTCTCTTTTAATTTACAAATATCTCCGATTTCTATCAATTTCCAGTTAGCTCTCCTTGTTGTTATTTACAGTTCACAACAGGCTCCCTATGTTCCATGGACCCATTGCCAGTATCTCATTCACATTACATTCAGTTGCAAACTTAAAAATAATTGTATCATCATCCATGAGTAGAGTCCTTTCTAAACCTTTTTTGCTCCACCGTGCCATAGCCCACACATTTATAACTGGAAATGCCAGTCGTCTGCTCCAGAAGGAACCCACCAAAGCATTCGACCATGCCCTCTCGCTCGCCTGCAAAAGTTCAATTGGGGACATAATATGCCATCCTTCAGGACATCGTGATATTGTTTCAGTTGGACCTTCGATTGTTGAAAATGAAGCTTGTTACTCCAAACGCCAACATTTTGGCAGACCCATTTGATTTCTAAGCATCGGACATTCCTGCTAACCCCACGCCATTTTCTATTTTTTTTTCTACCGTACACACTCTGTCTGAAGAGTGGGGAACTCTTTTATTACCGTGGTAGATGGCTCAGCTTCATCAAAGGTAACAATATTGGTCATTCCCCTCCATAGTCCATAGAGTGGGAGCCCCTCAGCCGGGGGCTTCCTCGTCGATCCAAGCATTAGGGCGAAATCGAAAGAGGGGAATTGTTTCTAGAAAAGGAAATTTTAGGGGTAAAATAGTCAATTCGAAAGAGAGAAGTAGGAGAAAAAAGACTTTCTCGATGTGGTTCTTCCAAAATTGGTAACAAGGTCACATAACTCAAAGGGAGGAGATGAGTGATTGGCTTGTCAATTGTGCAAGTTTTTTCCAAAGCGTATGGATCACACTGCAAGCTTGACTTCCTGGAATTGTAAGCATCAATTTCAATGTATCTTACTTTAGTTTTCCGGATGGTTCAAGTGGTAGGAAAGAGCTTTATTAATGACTCGAAAAATATCATTGACCTTGATGAAGACATAGAGGTAACTCCCAAATTGACACTCCATAAGGACTCTAGTCATTTAGTAAACTTTAGGTGTTCACTTCAACATCAAACTGCCAAGGTTTTCTCCATAACAAGTGATACACATTCATATCCACAATATTAAAATAAATCTCATTGTGATATTAACTAAAAGAAAAGGATATTTTACCGTGCTCAGTCACTTAAAGTTTGTCTGCCGATTTAATTCACCTGTGTAAAGATTTAGGTACTTCTCAGTCTACAATCCTAGTTATTTCACTACGTCTTTTTAATGATGTTCACGCAGTTTCTATTATCAATAATCACATCAAACAATCAATCTAATAATGACATCAAACAATCAATCTATAATTGTGCATCATGTTCAAAACAATTGATGTACCTATCACTCCAAAATCTCCTCGAAAGTGCTTCTAAATGATCTTCCAACCACTGAATAATCTAATGACATCAAACAATCAATCTATAATTGTGCGTCATGTTCAAAACAATTGATGTACCTATCACTCCAAAATCTCCTCGAAAGTGCTTCTAAATGATCTTCCAACCACTG
>JANITX010018450.1:0-21608 GCA_027564395.1 Erythroxylum ulei | reverse complement strand
AAAATCAACCGGTTCGCCACTTGGCGATTTTTTTCCGGTCCGGGAATTTTCTCCGGAAAATTCCAGAAAAATTCCTATAAATCCCTTAAAATATAAAACACACAATAGATCACTCCAATAAATTTTTCAAACACAATTGCCACATTATTCACAATAAAATTCTATTTAGGCCCAATACCGGGAAATAATCATGAATGCATGTACAATTACTTTCATGTGCACATAATTCACTACTCACCAATACCAGTATACAGGAATATTGTCAATCAGTCCCAATCATTCTCACCCCTAGTCAATTTACTATTTTACCCTTCCCGTCGGGGGTGGGATGTTACATAAAAGATCCTCTTGCCTTATTCCTTTAACACCCTTGAAAATCTTAAAAGGGGATCCGTTCACTAATAGATTGAATGAGGTAGTGATTAGACATGCCCTTATCTAGTCAATAAATAGGGAATGGAGCCCAAAAATTCATAGACTGTGAAGAAATTCCATTGGGCTTAGTCAAATGCCTTGAAGAAATCTATCTTAACTGGACAACCATTGGTGGTTATCCTTGATTTGCAATTTTTTATGAATTCCTGAACCATCAGAATATTATCACTTATAGACATGACCTCTATAAATTCCCTCTACAAGATATTAATAACATTTTAGGGCATTCTTTAATTTACTGGATATGCTCTTAGATATGACCTTGTACACTATGTTGTAATAGGAAATTGGGCGATAGTTATTTAGATTGTTTAGGCAAATGTGGGTTTTATTCAACTCTTTTAATATTTTCCTATTTCTAAAGAATTCATGTATTATTTTAGTGACTAATTTACCAGTGATACTCCAAGAGGTTTGAAAGAAATAAGCGTTGAACCCATTCGATTTAGGAGATTTATTCTGATTAAGGCTGAACATGGTCCCCTTAATCTCCTATTATGTTACTACTTTGGTTAGTAACTTCCTCGTCTCCTGATAGTAACTAACAACTAATTTTTGTATCTGATCTTTGTTTGTAATAAGGTGCCCATCCTCATCTATAAGACAAGCAATTTTGTTCACGTTCCTCTTGGCTAATATCACATTGAAAGAAGTTGGAGTTAGTATCCCCCTCCTTGAGCCATTCCGCCATATCTTTTTGTTTTAGCAAGGAGGCATGCCTTTGTAGAGCAAGGTTATATTCCTCTAACTTCTTCATTTCATATGATTTTAGCACATGATTGTTCGGGTTATAGTAACATTCTTCCTGTGACCTTCTTAGGCTTTCCTTGCTAGTTTGGAGAACCATTCTCGTTTTATAAGCACTTGTCTTGTAAAAAGTCTTAAGCATACCCTGGATCGTTTATAACTCTCTTAACAATTGATAAGCTTTACAACCTTTAGCCTCTATATCCTAAACATTTTTTACTAACTTAAGGAAACCCACCTTCTCTGTAAGAAAATTGAAAAACTTGAAGGGTGCCTTAGGAAGGGGATTAGGGTTGAGTTTAGCCATTTCCATTATAGAATAACCTGAAAATAGTGGGGGCCTTAAACCAGGCTACAAACTCGAAAAAGTGACTTAACTAAAGCTAATTCACTAACACCCTCTTCTTTGTGAACCAAGCTCCAATTTGTTTATTTGACCAAGTATAGAAATTTTTGGTATTTTTTATATTCATAACCGCTTCCTATTAATCACTTGGCTTAATTATTTTTCAATACCTTTAAATTTTAGTCTTGCTCCCTCTGCTTCATCCATATACAATATACAATTGAAATCTCCTACTAGCGTCTACGATTTAGTCATGGTGTTCTATATTAATTCCAACTCTTTCCATAGTTGGACTCTTTGAAAGACAAAGTTGGAAGCATAGA
Source organism: Erythroxylum ulei (assembly GCA_027564395.1). Lineage (NCBI taxonomy): Eukaryota > Viridiplantae > Streptophyta > Magnoliopsida > Malpighiales > Erythroxylaceae > Erythroxylum > Erythroxylum ulei. The sequence continues at coordinate 19,757 of JANITX010018450.1, read as the reverse complement.
TAACTAACACCTTAAAGAGGGCAACTATCCCATCCAAGTCACATGTAAAATGAATTAACTGATCCATGATCCTTGAATTTGAAACTTGAACTAATGTATGGATGTGGGCTATCATTATTCTAGCATTGTATTGTTGTGTATGATTAGAATAAAAACTTCAATTCCTTCCCTAAAATTTCATATTGTATTTAAATTTCCCGACCCTTATCTTAGTTTTCATAGGTCCTAAAATCATTGGTCCTCCACAATTATGTCCCTAATGGTCTGTCTTCTCATGGTCCTTGCTCTATTATTTTGACTAAATTAGTGTCATTGGAGAATCTGAATTTGGACGTATTATCCTCAGTTAGGAGGGTCTTCTCTAGCCCCCACCTTCCCTTGTTGAGCATTGCCCAATTATGGATTTAGAGAAATGTGGTCTCTTTCTTGGAAAATAACCTACCGGTGAAGACAACCGGGCCATTACTCTAGCTTGCAGCATCTCTAGTGGAGGAGACATTACCTTGTTGACTATAAAAGACTAGAAGAACTTTAGTTTTCATTGACTAGAGAGCTTGACACTATACTTTTCCTTAAGTTCTTAGGTAGACCACTCCTACTGACCTGCACCCCTTTGCCTCTTCCCTTAGACAAATGGAGAAGGGATTGCTCGATTGAGGAAAATTCTTCTTCAGTTGATCCAACAAACTCATCCCCCTTATTTTATCTATTCTCATTAGGTCTAAATTCATGGTATAATCAGACACATTTTCCATAGGAGACTCCATATTTAGCTGCGATTAGGGCTTAAAAGACCATAAGGTTGGCCAAACCTGAGCTTCAATAGTTTAGGGATTTCAGTGGTTTTGTAATGAGGATTTTGATGGTTTTCGATTAATTATGCTAGTTAGCTATTGTTTTCGTAGTTCTAATTTGGTGAAAATTGACTTATGAAGGCATTACAAGGACATTCAACCAATTGTTCAAAGGATATTATGCTCTTTGCTTTTGACAAGTGTAAATATAAGTTAATTTTTTCATATTCATTTGATTTTTATTTTTTTAAAGAACAGACTCTCTTATGAATCACTTTAATTACCTTTCATCTCTTACATTTGTAAATATTAATTATTGAAAGATTATATGTTAGAAAACAATTAAGTAGTTTTTATATTTTAAAATTTCAGAATCCTTAAATTTTCAGTTATAGATATACAAAACTAGTTAAAGCCTAACACATCTATTCTTACATGAGATGATAAGATGATATGTCTCAAATTTCAAAATTTTATGTGGTTTGATCTATTTTTTAAAAATTTAAAAATTAATATTTTAGCAAAATATTCTCATAATCAATTCATTAATACTTATAATTTTTCGTCGTAATATCTTTTCCAATTTTTTGATAATTCTATGAAAAATTTTGTGTAGAAACTAATGGAATGGATTATAGAGATTATAGAGTTAAACATGAGCTTTTCCAAAAATTAAATTGTAAAAGAATTGTAAAAATAACATAAAATAAGCCTATTATTTAATTATAAATTAAATATCTTTAATTCTATTCAGGCCAGGTCCACTGGAATTTGAAACCTGGCCCAACGATTACAGAACTAATATGACAATAAAGATCAATTTAGTCTCTTCAATTTTAGTATTGCTAAATTACAAAACAGAAAAAGAGAAGGTTTCAAAATCCTATTCTTCCGGCCTGTTCCACTTGAAATTCAAGTCGAATTTATTGAAATTTCCCGAGTTCGCGTAGAGAAGGTCGATGGCGAGGATTAAACCTCAGGCTTTGTTGCTACAGAGCAAAAAGAAGAACGCACCGAGTCGAATTAGTCCGGCCACCATCTTTCCTTGCGCTTTGATTTTTCTTCTGGCCCTCTTTTTCTTGTATTCTACGTACAGACACTGGTCGATAAGGTCCGAGTTTGATTTTTTCATTTACTGACCTAATCTGTTACGTGCCTTAGATAACATTTTTGTTATTTGCAGTATTTTATGTGTATTGCATGAGATTATCGTTTTTTCCTTTTTTGTGTGTCTGTGCGTGGAAAAGTTGCTTGTAACTATTAATTATTTGGACAAGTCCGAGTGGTAGTAGGAGATCAATTTTTAGGTTGGAGATTTTAATTAAATGCAAAGAATGATGATGTTAGTAATCTTTGATAAGTTGTTTGTTGACATTTTAAGACATATCTGTTTATCTCCTATTTAGGTCAAGAATCCAGGCTCAGAAGGGTGAATCAGGTTACGAGGTACCGTTGTCCTTCTCTATCTCTTTTCTGGAAACCTAAAATTTTTCTACAATTTTGTTTTCTTTTTTCACGTTTCAAGTTTCCAACCTATGGCTGGTATAATGTTTCAACTGGTGCTATTATTGGTGTTTCAAGGTTCATTTCTTTTGTGTGATTGTGTTTCATGTATCTGTTTCTTTATGCGCTGTAGGTTGATCAGGCTTTCGTGGATTCAAAGAAAGCAGACTTCCCTGGATATGCTGTATGTTCCTTTTTTGATCAGACATTGTAATTTTGCTGGTTCTATGTTTAAGTCGCATATCACTTTTCTTCATGATTCTAGGTTTGGTTAAGATCTTATTAAGGATAATTCACCTAATATTCTGAGGTATTATGGTCCTAAATGCTTTTGTCCTCAAAAGCACATAAATCAGCAGCACCTGTTTCTACCAAGAAGAATATCTTGGTCATTAAAGTATGCTAACATCCCAGCAAGTAGAAAAGAGATGAATTGCGCTACAGTCTTTGTTGGATGGTAAATTATTTAGGTCACCGATAACCATTGCATTATTAGTATGATACAGATACCCAGTTAGAGTTGGAGCATATGAAACAGCACTGATTTTTAAGTAGGGAGAAGGGGGGCAGTCTACATCCATGTACTTGATGATGAATTTATCCTGTGCCACTCCAACATTTATGCTTCCACTGCTACTGTTTGTTGTCCTCTGTTATGATTTTTCATTAAGTTGTCGACGTGATTTAACAATTTTGCACCCTTGTTTTATTAGATTTTCAGTACATCAAAAGGTTCAATAACTGTGGAACTTTTCAAGGATAGTTCTCCTGGAGTTGTTTACAAGTTCATCAACTTATGGTGAGTACCAGAAGCTTTTGCTCCATACTAAATCCTTTCATCCTTGGTTGTTTAGAATGCTTTTTGAACGATATATTTGTTGACTTGGGAATTTGAGCATTAGCTGACATGACTTAGTTGTATCTCTTGATATAGTTTGTGTGATTGTGCACCTTGCCTGAGACATGGATACTGAAACTCATGTGTTAAGATAAAGAACGAATAGAAGATCTGAGGCTATAACTGAAGAAGGTACATTTGAGCTTGGAGTCATTTTGAGCGAGTGACTTAAAATCATTTATGGAACTCCTTTTTAGTATTAACTTAAAATTATTTATGGAACTCCTTATTTAGTGCTCATTATCCTCACTTCAGCAGCCAGATCTGTTCTTTATCTATTGATTATCTTACTACAAATATGTATTGCTTATAATTTAGCTTAGCAAATTTGTTCTCTTGTCTCCTACTTCTCTCATTGTATTAAAAGAGCTATGATTAGTTCTTCATTTTGTGATCTGCGATGTTCCTTCTGAAATTTTGTCATTTTACTGGCATCAGAGCTGCATAAAGTGTCTTACACCACGTGAATATTGTGTTTAAGATCACTTAAAACAACTGACATTCGTCACAACAAATTGGTCATTACTACTAAAGCTTATATGTTGATCCCTGCAAAAGTTTAAGCGAGCTAATCAATAATATCTTGTGCAAGTAACTTGTTCAGATATCACTCATTTATTTACACATCCATAAGTGCATGTTCCATATATGGGGGTTGACCTCCCTTCTCTCATCATACATTCCTCCTCTTTGCTTCTCTTATCGTACATGCCTCTTCTTGTTGAGCCCCTTCCTCTGCAGTCCACAAGAGATGAAGTGGTGCCAACATCTCATGGAAGAAGGGACTTGGGATCACTAACTAGCAATGGATACTGGTTTTGCAGTCAAAAAGGACACTTTACGGGGATGCGTTTCCATCGAGTAATAAAGAATTATGTGATTCAAGCAGGCGATGTAAAAAATCTTCATGCAGAAGATTGGACTTTAAGAGGGAAGCAGTCCAGTAAGCTTGATACAAGGTTACTGGCTATAGTTATATCCCTCTGCATTTTTACTTTTAATTACTAATATGCCAATTGTCTCAGTGTCCCCTTGGTAGAACTTAATGTGGATTTTTGGTATTTTTGCTCCAGTTTGAAGCATGAAGCATTTATGCTTGGTACTTCAAAAGCAAAAGATGATGACAAAGGGTTTGAGCTCTTCATTACTACTGCACCAATTCCTGATCTGAGTGAGAAGCTAATAGTTTTTGGACGAGTTGTCAAGGGAGAAGATGTTGTTCAGGTGACAAACAATTTCAGTTCTTTTTAGTTGAAGCAAGATACCTATGGGATATTCTCACCTTTTCTATTTTAGTCGTCTTTATATCCTCTACGGTTTTAATTAACACCACAATGTGGATGTTGACACACAACTTAGATGTAATGAGCTCCGTGATGAATGCATTTGTTATAGATGGGGCCTTTGTCTTGTAACAACAATAGGAGTCTGATTTGTGTTAACCTATTTGAGAGAGTGATGCAAACTAAAAGTGTGGGTTACTTTTGGATATTGATATATATCACATTGTGTTCGACTCTTAGTTAGCAGGATTTCTACTAGGTTGTTGTTATTATTGTTATGTTCAACTCTCATAAATGTCTCATTTCATGGTTGGATACCGATGCTCTTACCAGTCATGTATTTTATTCACTGATAACCATCATACTGAATATTATATCTGTCTTGCAAATGATGTACTTCCACAGGAAATTGAAGAGGTTGATACAGATGAACATTATAGGCCCAAGTCTGCCATTGAGATAGGCAACGTGACGTTGAAGCAGCAAATCTGATAAGTCTTTTGGTTAACGTAAAGCTTTTCTTTGCTGCACTAGTCCTCCATCTTACAACATTTCTACGATGCTATATTCAGGGAACCTATCATCTCATTAAAGAAAATGCTGCCGAAGGAGATTATACATTGGCATGAGTGGTGATTTGAGTGTGACATAGTTTTCAGTTGGGATGATTAAAAAGATGTGATATTGCTGCCGCAGTGAGTGGAGAGCTTGTTCTGTCATGGCCTCATTCTCTCTAGTTTTTATTCCTGATAAATCTCTTCCAACTGCAACTAATTGAACCGCTGTAACATAGTGTATTATTTGGAAAACTGGATTATAGGTTTATTCTCTTTTGAGGACAGTGTTCATCGACTTATGGTCAGTACCGGAAGTTCTTTGCTCCATACTAAATCCTTTCATCCTTGGTTGTTTAGAATGCTTTTTGAAGGATATACTTGTCGACTTTGGGAGTTTGAACATTCGCAGACGTTACTTAGTTGTATCTCTTGATATAGTTAGTGTGATTCTGCACCTTGCCTGAGACATGAATACTGAAACTCATGTGTTAAGATAAAGAACGAATAGAAGATCTGAGGCTATAACTGAAGGTACATTTGTGCTTGGAGTAATTTTGAGCGACTTAAAATCATTTATGGAACTTTTTAGTATTAACGTAAATCATTTATGGAACTCCTTTTTAGTGTTCGTTATTCTCACTTCGGCGGCCAGACCTGTTCTTTATCTATTGGTTATCTTAGCATCTTGTTCTTTTATTTCTTAATGTCGAATAGAAACCAAAAGAAAAACAACATAAACATCTCTTAATTCTCACAACCCGTTGCATTTTAGACGCCTACATAGTGAGGTAGTTATTGTACTTTTACCCATTAAACAACTGAGAAGTAGACATGCTAAGCAGATAATGCTGCTGCTCCCATCTTCTTCTTGCTTTTTATTAAGTTCATATGTTTATATTTTGTCTATGTAATAGATATGTTTAGACACGAATTCATATATGGCTTTTAGGATGTTGAGTATGTTCAAAAATAATTAATTGGCGAGGAACGAAGTAGGAGACAATATTATGAATAAAAATGAAGAACATAAGAGAGAAGAGTCTAGAGGAAGAGAGAAGGCAGAGACTAATTCATCATCATCTTTGCCTAACGATACAGTTACAAGTATTTTATGCTATCTACCCATGTCAGTACAGCTGTATAATCGTTATACTATTTTTATACGTAGCAATCCCTTCTCCTTTAGAAAACCTTGTCCCTGAGATTAAGGAGGTCTACAAAATCGATAAAAAAGAAACAGCCATAAAATGTACTTTTCATCACCCCTTTTAGTAGCCTTTGCGTGTCTTGGCATGATCCATTCTATAAACAAAAAGAAGGGATGAAGCACCAGCAAGTACACTTAATACTAAATTCTTAGCAACCCATTTCCAGCAGTCAAGCCTTACCTTCCTTGAAGTTAAACATCCTCTTGAAGTAATCCTTGAAAGAACATTTGAGGGCCTGGGTGGGAAAATATCTAATAATGTTTGCAATTCTGCCTCTCCAAAGAGCATTGACACCCTTATCTTTGACCATCTTAGACAAGCAGTCCGACGTACCTTTGTATGGTTTAGATAGCTGACCAGATTTGATGATCTCATCTTGACTTTGAATCAAGAGTTTAATACTCTCAACTGGGGCATTAGCTGTCTGGGAAATAACAGATGAGAGTCTTCTCATAAGAAAATCCACTATAAAATTGCCTTTGCCTTTCTCATTTGGTGCTTCCACCAATACTGGAGAGAGATGCTGTCACCAAGCCATTGCCCTGACATGTAGGGCTGAAAGGGCTTTTAATTTCATTAGCATTTTAGAGAAGACTAGCCATGAATCTTTGATTCTGGAGTAACTAGCATAGTTGCTTCCACTTCTACTCCTTGTAGGTGAATGAATTGTGACATCATAGTTTTAAGTGCAGCAGGTCATTCTCCAAATTTTATTTTTCGGTTCTGTTTTGAACTTTCAAAAACATTTTCTCGTTTCTGGTCAGTGTTTCTATCCAACTTTTCATGTTTTCTTCGATTCCAGAACCGATTTCTCTTGTACCATTTGTTATGAATAAAAATGAAGAGCAAAAGAGAGAAGAGAGGAGAGAGGAGTCCAAAGGAAGAGAGAAAGCAGAGAACTTTAGAGAGAGAAGAGGCAACTAATTCATTTTCATTTCTGCCTACAGAAACGGTTACAAGTATTGTTATACTATCCAACTATGCCAGTACACCTGTATTATCGCTATATTATTCTTATACGTAACAGACAATGTGGTGTTAACGGGTTTTCTTTTTCTTCTTCGAACTATGCCCTTTTTCTTAGCGTTCTTAATTAATTAACATTTAGTTTGTCAAATAATCACAAACTCATTTTAACCGTGACTTTATCCTTCTCACAAATTGTATATCGATCACCTAAGCCATGACAGGTATTAGCATCTCCCTAGGTTCCAAAGTCGCATGCTTGGCTCCAGAAATGTTTTAAAGGCGTGTAGGGCTATTGAATAGACCCAGATGAGAAATAAGGTTAAGCATATTCATTATCTACCTAGAAAATGGCTAAGCATATCCGTAAGTTTAATCATAAGACACAAGCTCCAATACATTTCACATTATAAAGGCTCATCGTATTCTTTGGCACTCAAGCAGTGATGTATACATCAAATGTACGCGTCTGCCCTCTGAAAAAAAACAAACAAGTTATCATTGAGCAGAGTACAACATTATACGCCTATAATTTCAAGTCAAAGGAAGCTAAGAATGTCTCCTACTCGACTCTACCTGAGTTGCCACTGAATTAAATGGTTAGGAAGAGTTGTGCCTCTTAGTTAAAGTTGACTTAAAATTCTTGATCAGTTCATGGGATTGGGGATGACTGCTACAGCGCAGTTAATCTCAAGAATGTCATCCTCCAATGTCACATGTATCCTCATGTTGTCTTCCACTACTGAACCGGAGCCCCATTATAATTTAAGCTTAAAGGCTCGTGCGATGGCAACCTACAGTGGAATTCACCCAACTAGATCATCAACAAGGGAAGTGTTGCTAAAAAGAAAATGCTCTTAACTACTGACAAACAATCGAACTTTGAATGCTGTCCATGACACTTAACTCCCAAGTTGGATTAAGCATAAACCACTGGAATGAAACTATCTTTTAGCTTTATATTATAAGTATGATGAGTCAAATACAAGAAGCAACGTAATGACCTACTAAGGTGTATGACGAAAGATTACAGCAATCAAAATTTTCTCCATATCAGCATTTGAAACTAAGGTGTATAACTAGAGTAAGATACAGCAATCAAAATTTTCTCTTCACAGCATTTGAAACTAAGGACAGTTAAACTGCATACTTGAAAAAAATAGTAAGGTTCTGAAAAAGCTTTCAATTAGATTTTGAATAAATAATTTCATATTGTATTTCAGATTCCTTTTAATTAGTAAATTAATCCAACAGGATAAGTGATCAAATATAGAGTTGACTCCGGTAACTATAAGACTGTAAAGTAGCAGATAATTGACTGACATAAACTGTTAGGACGTTGAGTTAAGGAACGCGTAACCGGACGATGAACAGGAAAATCAAAATCTGGTGGAATTAAATTTCCCTTATTCTTGTTGGAATTCTTCGAACGACCTATCTTGACTAATAACTCAGCTCATCAAAGGGAAGCTAAAACCTTGGACCTCGTTAAAGAGAGCTCCAATCTTTTGATAAACATTCAAGCATATCTTTTATTCCTTCCCGTCACCTATAAATAGGCTAGACGTATTACAAAAGTAGAAGTATTATCTCGTAGGCTTCTCTAATAGATAACTAGGAATCCTATTCCAATAAAATAACAAACTTCCTAATCGATAGCTAGCTAGGAATCCAAATAAAATAACAAGCTTCCTAATCAAATAAAATTATTCCACCAGCTAAGAACAACGATATTATTAAAATAAAGTCTACTTTTTGCGTTCGTAGGTCTGTCCTATGAAAGCGTCCATAACATTACCCCCGTCCTGCTGAAAGAGCTTGTCCTCAAGCTCAAAAGATGGATAGGATTGCTGGAACTGCTGCACGGTCTCCCAAGTGGCATCAAAATCTGGGAACCCAACCCAATGAACCAGAACCTCCCTTGTACCTCGATTTAAACGGCCACGCAGGACTGCCTGAGGTTGAAGAACGACCCGACCATCTGCTATAGGTGGTAACGTTGTAATAGGTGGCAAATGAGACCCTTTAAAAGCCTTGAGCAAGGAGACGTGAAAAACATTGTGAATACGGCTATCGCTTGGCAAATCCAATTCATAAGCAACGGGGCCAATGCGGCGGACAACTAAAAATGGCCCATAAAATCGAGGAGAAAGCTTACTATAGCCATTTAATCGCATCGAGTGTTGACGATAGGGATGCAACCGAAGCCAAACCCAATCCCCCACCTGAAATTCCACCTCACGATGGCCCTTGTCATAGTACTCTTTCATCCGAGTTTGAGCCAACAGCAGACGCTCCCGGACGTCCCGCAAAAATTGATCTTGATCCAAGAGGGCAGTATCCACAACATCAACCCGAGTGGATCCTGATGTGTAAGAGATCAGGCAAGGTGGATCTCGACCATACACCACTTTAAAGGGAGTGGTTTGAAGAGCCGTATGGAAGTAGGTATTATAACAATATTCCGCCCAAGGCACCCATGCGACCCATTTCTTAGGATAGTCACCAACAAAATTGCGAAGATACATTTCCACAGTGCGATTCACTACCTCAGTTTGCCCGTCAGTCTGGGGTGATAGGCACAAGAAAATTGTAACTTAGATCTGCTTAGGCGAAACAATTCCTTTCAAAAGGTACTAGTGAAGACCACATCTCTGTCACATGTAATTCTCTGGAATCCCATGTAAATGCACCACTTGATCAAAGAAAATTTGAGCAACCCTGACAGCTGTATACGGATGTGCTAAGGGAAGAAAGTGCGCATACTTCGAAAACTAATCAACCACCACAAACAAAATAGATTTACCCCATGATTTTGGTAACTCATCAATGAAATCCATAGAGATGTCAGCCCAAACTTGATGAGGCAGTTGTAGCGGTTGTAATAAACCCGCTGGACTGAGGTGTTCAGATTTGTTGCGCTGACAAATAGGACAAGCTGACACATATGTAGCAATATCAGCCCTCATACCCTTCCAGTAAAAATCCCCACGAATCCTATGCAATGTCTTTTGAATACCCTCATGGCAGGTATCATGGTAATTCTCCATTATAGTCGCAAGCCACTAATAACCCTTGGGAAGGTAAATTTGATCTTTAAACATCAACCATCCATCCCGCATAACCCAATCAGCCCCTAGCGCACCTAATTCAGCCTTGGACCGCAATTCCTGCAATTCGATAGAGCGCCCGAGGTCCGTGTGAAGGGAATCCAACAAGGAGCAGCGAGGAGAACTAATGGCAAACACGGTTAGATCTTCCGCCCTGCAGTGAGATAAGGCATCTGCTGCTTTATTAATGGAATCGGCTTTATATTCTACTCGGAAATCATAACCCATTAACTTTGCAAGCCAGTAGTGTTGTGCGGGTGTGGTCAACCGCTGTTCCAGCAGGTACTTGAGGCTAAAATGATCAACACAGATAAGGAAGGGATGGCCCCATAAATATGGACGCCAATGTTGCACTGCTTTTTCCAAACCGATCAATTCTCTCTCATAAGCTGCCAATTTTTGATGTCTAACTGCTAGTGGTCGACTGAAAAAAGCAATGGGCTGCCCGGATTGTTGTAAAACAGCCCCAATCCCACTACCGGAGGCATCACATTCAAAGACAAATTCCATCTCAAAGTTGGGTAGCCGCAATACCGGCGCTGTGGATAAAGCTGTTTTAAGTTGTTCAAAGGCCTGTAATGCTTCGTCACTCCACTGGAAGGAGTTCTTTTTTAACATGCTAGTCAAAGGTGCAGCTAACCTTCCGTAATCGCGCACAAATTTCCGATAGTATCCTGCTAAACCCAAGAACCCCCGTAAGGCAGTGATGGACTGCGGTTGTGGCCAGTTGATGATAGCCTGTACCTTACTGATATCTACACCAACTCCCTTTGCTGAAATAACATGGCCCAAATATGCAACAGAGGGTGAAGCAAAACAACATTTAGATTGTTTGAGGTAAAGTTTATGTGCGCGAAGCAACCCAAAAACCATGTTCAGGTGGAGCAAATGACTCTCCCAATCGCTGCTGTAAATTAGAATATCGTCAAAGAAAACAAGTACAAATCGGCGCAAGAAGGCAGAACATACATCATTCATCAAGGCCTGAAAGGTCGACGGGGCATTGGTTAGGCCAAATGGCATTACGAGAAATTCGAAATGGCCATGATGAGTGCAGAAGGCTGTCTTTTCTATATCATCTGGAAACATACGAACTTGATAGTACCCTGATTTCATGTCCAATTTGGTGAAGAAACAGGCGCCATGTAATTCATCCAAAAGCTCATCCACCACGGGAATTGGAAATTTATCCTTAACCGTCTTGGCATTCAACTCACGGTAATCTACACAAAGTCGCCACGATCCATCCTGCTTTGAAACTAGTAAAACTGGAGAAGAATAGGGGGACTTGCTAGGCCGAATAATCCCTTGATGGAGCATTTCCGCACATTGCTTCTCAATCTCATCCTTTTGTTGGTGGGGGTATCTATAAGGCCGAACCATGATAGGAGCTGTCCCCGGTAGCAAAGGAATCCTGTGATCACACTGTCGAATAGGAGGGAGCCCCGTGGGGTCAAGGAATAGGTCCTCAAATTCGGCAAGCAATTCATCCAAGTCCTGCGCTGCTGTTTTGGTGGGTGTGGTGGCACCCATCATGCAAAGAGCCTTGGGACCATGACGTTGTTGTCCCTGAAACAAAACTGATTTCCCTTCCACCGAAAAAGACATAGTAAGAGCTGAAAAATCCCACAATATTGGCCCAAGCGTTTCTAGCCATTTGATACCCAGCACAATATCAAAGCCATCTAAGGAAATTACATAAAAATTTGCAGAAAAATCGTGGCCAGCAATAGAGAATGGTACTCGAAGACAAATCCCCCAGCTTTGCATTTTGTCCCCATTTGGAATAGAAACGCTGGCATTTGGTAGAGAATGCATGTGTAGGCCTAACCTTTGTGCTGCCGCTATACTGATAAAATTGTGTGTACTTCCGGAATCAAGTAAACTGAGTACTAGTTGTCCGTGAATAATAACTTGCATCTGCATAGTTCTGCTGTTTTTTTTTACCAGTAAGAGCATGCAATGAGATTTCTGGAGCTGGCTCCTCCTTCTCTTCTATATTTTCCTCCTCCGAATCTCCAACTTCAATCCAAAAGAGCCGTTTGCATTGATGGCCGATCGAATATATCTCATCACAATTGTAACATAACCCCTTTGACCGTCGTTCGACCATTTCAGCACGGGATAGCCGCTTGACAAAAGGGCCTTGATTATTCGCCGGGCGAACTAGCCATGATTGACGAGGTTGGTCGATTGGGTGTAGTTCTGGACTGTGAATTTCCTGAAGTCATGGGATTGGATCTGAATGGCTGCCAATTATTTCTCCTGCTGTTATTCCCATGTTGCAAGTGGTATTTTTGTTCATAAGCCCTTGCTAAGCTCATCACTGTTGCTAAATCAAGAGGTTTGAGTATTTGAACATCTAACCGGGTTGAATCATCTAAACCAACTATGAATAGTCCGGCGTATACTGTTTCCGGAAGGTCATCTGCGTGTGCCAGTTTTTCTTGGAACTGGTGTTGATAAGTTTCCACCGTTCCTGTTTGTCGAAGGGTGCTTAATTCCCCGATCGGATTATAGCAATCCGGAGGTCCAAAACGTTGGAAGCAATATTTCAAGAAATCTTCCCAACGCATCGGTCCCTTGTTCTTCTTCAATCTTCCATACCACAGCTGGGCTTCTCCAACCATGTGAAAGCCTGCTAATCCAACCTTCTCCAATTCTCCCGTATTCTGATTCTCAAAAAATTGCTCGCACCGTTGTGCCCAAATTAAGGGGTCTTCCTTCCCGTTGTAGGTAGGGAAGTCCAACTTAGCATACCGTGGGACTGTCAAGGTGTGGCCTGCTGCTGATCGGTTATTTTGGGCGCTGCCATCTGAATTGGGAACGTTCCCAGGTCTACCTGCTCGTGGTGAAGCGTTGCTATGTGCTTCGCTTCCGCTCTGATCTGTCTTGCCGTTATTACCACCCAAACTGGACAGCTGGTCCATAATCAAGGCAAGTTTTTCGCCCAACCGATTCTCCATTGCCAACAGCTTCGAATCTGTAAGGGATCGTTCTTCTTGAAACCTTCTATCAATATCATCGCCCATGTTATTTGGCTCTGATACCAAAATGTTAGGACGTTGAGTTAAGGATCGAGTAACCGGACGATGAACAGGAAAATCAAAATCTGGTGGAATTAAATTTCCCTTATTCTTGTTGGAATTCTTCGAGCGACCTATCTTGACTAATAACTCAGCTCATCAAAGGGAAGCTGAAACCTTGGACCTCGTTAAAGAGAGCTCCAATCTTTTGATAAAAATTCAGGCATATCCTTTTTATTCCTTCCCTTCACCTATAAATAGGCTATACGTATTACAAAATTAGAAGTCCTATTTCATAGGCTTCTCTAATAGATAACTAGGAATCCTAATCAAATAAAATAACAAACTTCCTAATCAAATAAAATTATTCCACCAGTTAAGAATAACGATATTATTAAAATAAAGTCTACTTTTTGCGTTCTTAGGTCTGTCCTACGAAAGCGTCCACAACACTAACCCTATGGGGTGGATTTTGAGGTTCATAATACCTCAGAATAGGTGAAAATCAAACTAGCTCTCTTAAGTATGGAAGGATCAATCATTCATTGGTTTAACCTTTTGAGAGAGACGAAGGTGGAATTGGACTGGTAAAAATTTAAGAGAGCCTTAATTGATCGATATAGAGGGAGGCGGTTTGAGAACCCATTCGAAGAGCTCTCAGATTTGCGGCAAACTAACACAGTTGAAGGATACATCGAGGCCTTCGAGTTCATATCATCGTAGGTGGGTCGTTTACTGGAAGAACAATTTATAGGATATTTCATGAGTGGATTGCGATTGGATATATGAAGGAGTGTGTGCACGTTTAGGCCAGTGAACAGGTACCAGATGATGAAAATCACAAGGGCAGTGGAAGAAGAGAGGAATGGAGAGTATGGAGGCATCGAGAACTTGGGTTCTCAACATCGTGCATGGACTCAAAATTGAGAGTAATTTTAGGGGCAATTTTTAGGTCAACCCGAACCCTAAAGAGTTGGATCACCCAAACTCAGTTGGTCAAAGGAGATTTTCCGGTGGATTTGGAGCTGGTAGAACCCGAGCAACACCAGGGTACCAACCTGACTCCCATGTGCAGAGCAGAGTTGCCGCACCACCCATGGCAGCATCGATAAAGAGGCTTGAAGGAGAAAGGAGAGTGTTGACAGAGAGAAATAGGGGGTTGCGTCACATTTCCTACTAGGAACTCATGGATAGAAAGGCCAAAGGCCTTTGTTTTCGATGTGGGGAGAGATTCCATCCACTACATCAATGTGCGGTGAGACAGTTAAGGTTACTAGTTTTAGATGACAATGAAACATGGAATGATGATGGAGAAATAATAGCTATGGAGGTAGAAATTGACGAGGAGGGCAATGTAACTTTAGAATGCAGAACTATGAGAGTGTTTGGGGTTTAATGAAGCGATGGTATCTGAAACTAAGACCATGAGACCAGAAAGGAAATTACATGGGGTTCATATTATGATTTTGGTGGATAGTGGGGCAAGCCACAATTTTATTTCGCTGGTGTTAGCTAGGGGCCTTGGGTTAACGATAGAGCTAAATAAGGCCTTGGGAATCAGATTAGGTGATGGCTATAAGGTGACTACGAAACGAAAGTGTATAGGGGTTCCCATTCGCTTGGGTGGGTTGGACTGAAAGATTGATGCTTATGTTCTAGATTTAGGAGAATGGATGTGATTTTGGGGGTTGCTTGGTTACAGACATTGGGAAACGTCATCGTAGATTGGAAGGAGATGACCGTGCAATTCCAACATGAAGGACAAAAGGTGGAGTTGTGTGGCAATGCAGAAACAAAGGCAATACAAAGAAGAGGAAGTGTGTACTGTGAGGATTCAATATCCTTACACAATCTTTTAGCAATCTTAAGTGGTAATTTCCTATCAGTTGAAGGAACGACTGTAACAGGGGAGCAACAGACTCAATTTAACAGAAAAGAAGAGCAGGAGCTAAACTTGGTGTTGAACCAATTTCTGGAGGTGTTCCAAGAGGTTCAAGGGTTACCTCCCCAAAGAAACCACTCTCATTCCATTGTTTTACAGTAAGGACAAGGTCCAATTAGTGTGAGACCGTATAGATACCCACACCATCATAAAGATGAGATTGAAAAATAGGTTCAGCAAATGTTGCAAATAGCCATCGTTCGTCCTAGTTCCAGTGCTTATTCAAGTCTGATAATTTTAGTCAAGAAAGAAAGATGCTTCATGGCGAATGTGTGTCGATTATAGAGCCCTAATAGGGCCACAATACCAAACAAGTATCTTATTTCGGTGGTGGATAAACTCTAAGATGAGTTGCACGGTGCTGGTTTCTTCTCTAAATTAGATCTCAAATTCGGGTATCACCAAATTAGGGTCAAGAATGAGGACATCTACAAAACGACTTTCAGAACACATGATGGCCACTATAAATTCCTAGTAATGCCATTTGGATTGACCAACGCACCAGCTACATTTTAGTCCACAATGAATGACATTTTCAAACCCTTCTTTAGGATGTTTGTTCTGGTTATTTTTAATGACATTATGATATATAGTGTTGATTGGAATACTCATCTTTTGCACTTAGTAAGTGTCTTGGAGGTCTTAAAAAGGTATCAGTTTGTGGTTAACAAGCAAAAATGCAATTTTGGAAGGCGAGCAGAGGAATATTTGGGTCATGTTATTTCTGGAAAAGGGGTAGCTATTGATCCATCCAAGGTTTCAAGTGTTGTGAATTGGCCTATTCCTCGAAATGTTAAGAGGGTGAGGGGATTCCTAGGGTTGACCGATATTACCGAAAGCCCATTATGAACTAGGGTAAAATAGCAAAACCACTCACCGAACTAACAAAGAAAGAAGGGTTTCATTGGAACTCAACAGCTTTAGAGTCCTTTGAGGCATTAAAAAAGGCTTTGACTATTTCTCCGGTATTAGCCTACCAAAATTTTCCCAATCTTTTGAGGTTGAATATGATGCTTCGGGCAAGGGGGTAGGTGCGGTTTTGATGCAAAATAGGAGACCGATAGCATACTTCAGTAAGGCCTTTTCAGAGGGAAATCTTTCTAAGTCCACTTATGAGAAGGAACTAATGGCATTGGTGTTGGCGGTGCATCATTGGCGCCACTATTTGTTGGGCAAATCATAAAACAAAGCTGCTGATGCGTTGTCACCGGTGTATCAAGAAGGAGAGTTGAAAAGCATCATTTCACATCGTGGGCTGATGGCCAAATCCTCCAATAGGAGGTGCACCAAGATCCTTTTTTGAGTGGCATTATAAGGGATCTGCAGTGGGATCCAACCTCTAGAACGGTTTTTATGGCACCAAGGTGTTCTTTTGTATAAGGGAAAGTTGGTGAGTTCAGCTCAATCCACTTTTATTCCATTACTCCTAAAAGAGTTTCATTCTTCCCCTATCGGAGGCCATTAATTCAGGTTATCTAGGCACCTATAGGAGAATCACGAGCAATCTTTATTGGATTGGTATGAAGAAGTCCATTCAAGACTTTGTCAAGTCTTGTGATGCATGTCAAAGGCAGAAATATGTTGCCACATCTCCTGGGGGTCTGCTGCAACCTTTGCCAAATCCCAACAACATTTGGGAAGACATTTCAATGGACTTCATCATGGGACTTCCTAGATCTAAAGGGTATGAAGCAGTGTTGGTCGTGGGGGATAGACTATCTAAATATGGCCATTTTATTCTATTGAAGCACCCTTATACTGCTAAAAGTGTGGCTGAGGTATTTGTTAAAGAAGTAGTACGCCTACATGGAGTGCCACAATCGATCATAAGTGATCATGATCCTTTGTTTGTTAGTTATTTATGGAAGGAGTTGGTTCGTCTGCAAGGTATTATGCTTAAAATGAGCTCCTTTTATCATTCGGAAACAAATGGACAAACAGAAGTTCTCAACAGGTGTTTGGAAACATATTTGAGGTGTTTTGCTTCTGAACAATGTAGACATTGGTCCAAATGGATTTCATAGGCAGAACTGTGGTACATTACCACTTTCCATGTATCTACGGGTTTAACTCCCTTTGAAGTGGTTTACGGTAGGAAACCCCCAACTTTGGTTTGGTATTTACAAGGAGCAACTAAAGTGAAGGCAGTGGCTAGAGAGTTAATGGACAGAGATGAGGCATTGCATCAGCTTAAATACAATCTAAATATGGCACAAGACCAGATGAAAAAAATATGCTGATAGAAAACGAACTCAACTGTCTTTCCAAGTGGGAGAATGGGTTTTTCTTAAGCTCCGTCCCCACTAACAACTAACGGTAGCTCGACATGTTAATCAAAAGCTAGTGGCAAGATACTTTGGGCCTTTTCAAATTCTAGAAAAAAATGGAGCATTCTCATATAAGCTCAAACTTACTCTACATTCTAGAGTTCATCCGGTGTTCCATGTGTCTCAATTAAAGAGGGCCATGGGGAACTACACTGTCGAGACAACCTTGCATGACGGAACAGAAATGGAGTTGGACGATGTCGTCGAACCTGAAAATGTCCTAGCTAGCCGAATAATTACTAAGGCGGGGAACTCCACATGCCAATGGTTAGTTAAATGGAAGGGCAAGCCGATGGAAAATGCTACATGGGAGGATGAATTTGTTCTTCGAAGTCAATTCCTCAATGTAGCCTTGAGGACAAGGCTGTTTTTCTAGAGGGGAGTAATGTTAGGACCAATGTCGATGATATTTCAGGAAGAGGAGAGAATAACAGAAACATAAATAAACCTAGGATATGGAGAGTATACTTGAGAAGAAAGAAAGAGCGGGCGGAGAGGAGTGAGTTAGTCAGTTAGTTAGGGGCTGAATTGGCACAAGGGTTGGGTTGTAACAGAATGGCTTCAGTAGGTAGTTTTGAGGAAAGAGGAGGAGAGGAAAGAGCTAGTGAGGTGAAAGAAGAGAGATATTGTAGATAGAAAGAATTTCCTTCTTTTTGAGGAGCAATTTAGCTCTGGGAGGGGTGTCCAGTGGAGTCACCCATGTAATAGCAATATAGTACCTTTCATATATTCAATAATATACACCATCTCTAGTTTATAAGGCTTGAGTTCTATCAAAGTAATACCTGGTACTTGGTTCGATATATAGAGACTGCCATGGCATGTGCTAAGATTTGATGATGTGCAGCCATATAGGGTTCTGTCGATGCTTGCTCTCGCCTTCCAGGAGCAAATATCCCGGTATCATATCCATTAATTGCTGTCTGGAGAGGCTCATTAATTGTAATCCATTTCTTAACTCTATCACCAAACCTTGCAAAGCAAGTATCTGCATAGATGGTAAAGTGTTTTCTGGTTGTTTGACCAGAAAAAAAAGAAAAAAAAAATCCATGAGATAAGCATCGTAAACTCAACTAGGCAATTGATACAAAGTCTGGAATGGCAACACGTGAACAAATTCCAAGCAACACAAAGTACATTGCAGAAATTGGTGCACATGAATCACAGTCAAGAGGAAATGAAAAAATGTTACAACTATAATTCTTTTTAACTCCTTTCACTCGTTATGGAAGACAAGTCTGCACAGCCAAATCAGCCTACACTTGTCCATGATGAATGCAAAGAACAAGGGTGACAAAACATCACATCAAACAACATTTAACTAACATTTCATGTTTTTGGAACACTCACATAATTTCTTCATTTAACCATCCTCCCAATGACTCTTGAAGATGTAATGGAAGATCCCAATGGAACAAAGTTACGAAAGGCTGAATTCCTACAAATAGTACGTAAAGATAAATTCTCCCTTTTATGTGAGAGTACACAATTGCCAAACAAAACAGATCCCAATAACAGAAACCAATATTAACAGACCCTATAAAAGATTTGGACTTGCGCCAGCCCTATTGCCAAGCCACATCCAACCCAATTAGCTGAAGTACTACAAGCAATTACTCATAATGTATGTTCAAGTAAGAAAGTTCTCCTTTTCCTTTCAGGAGATAAAGAAATAAATGAAACCTCCAAGTTAAAACGATCCATAACATATTAAATAGACCATTTCCTATGAATAGAAGCGAATTATAAATAAAGTTTAAATGAAACTTCCAACATTCATAACATAGTAACAGCCTACGAGTAGAACTATACATAAAAATAAATGAAACCTCCAAGATAACATACTATCAGAAACCAAGTCAGATGAGTAGATATACGATGGCCGACCCACATCTTTGTATTGGCAATTAGCCGAGCGGTCTGGCCGACCGACCCCACTGTTTTGTTCTGGCTCAAATATATCCGACTGATATCTGATTGCTCTGCTGTCTGAAGTGTTGCATCCTTCGGACTTTTCTCTACTGTTTCCTACCGTAGTAATGTGGTTCTGAGAGTTACTAAAACTGAGCGATCAATGAAAAGAGTTGAGAACTGAAAAGTGGACTGACTGACTGATCGAAAAGAGTGGAGAATATGTTACGGT